>DWLH01001268.1:0-13585 GCA_018249795.1 Heliconius telesiphe telesiphe
GACAGACAGACAAGAATTCTGCTGAGTGGTTTTTTAGGTTCTATAATTGACATATAAACCGACCTGATTTTTATTTTTTTTATATCTTTCATGTACAGAATTGACTTTTCTATCCTTTTATTATATATGGAGATGTTATTTGTGCCCTTTATACTTATGACGGCAGAATAGTTGTCCAGTGTGATGCTGATGTTTTCTAGAACACTGTTCACTTCATTGTGAATGAAGTAAGGGACAGCTCAAAGCACTGGTGACCGGCCACGGCCATACATATTTCATTGTGAGAGGCAGTCTAAAGTTGTCTTGGTCAGGTGTTTGTTTATTTACAGTTTATTATGTTTAGAGGTGTTCACTTTTGTGACATTGTTCATCTGCAAGAAAAAAAAAAAATTAGCTTTTTTAGGTTGACATATCCTGCATATAGTGGGGAAAGCCAAAGGAATCTAGTGTGTCTAAACGTGACATTCCATTCTCCATTCTCCGCTTAATTTCAAAAACATAGCATATTAATGATAAAAAGTAGTACACACTTTGTATTTAAGTGCCCCCTTGGAGTTTTTCACCGAATCAAGCCCGTGTGCTATGTAGCAATAGATATTTCTAAATAAAATGTTATGTGTTGTTGCAATAGATATTTCTAAATATAATATCCAGTAAAGTATGAATAGGATGGATTACAGTCATTATTTAATTCCAGGAACAATACAAAATTTAATATAAATTAGTTTTAAATTTCAGATATGTTTACATTAGAAAATTTGCTTTTATACCTATGAGGTAGGAGCTAATCATTGTTGATCGTCGCATTTTCAACCTAAAATATACATATCTACTATAATGAGAATAATAAAAATACATATATTTCTTTGTAAGGTGGAATGTTCATTGTGGCCAAAGACTTTCTCTATTTTCTATTTGTTTATTTCACATTTATTACAATTAATCAAAATACGATACGGCTCCCAAATTATATAAAAAATACCAAAGAATTTACTCATATAGGTATAATTTTGGTGTTCTAAATAGTAATATCTATCTGTCTATTATATATACTTACTCGAAAATATATTATTAATTAATAATTTAACATTTTTAGTATAACTAATTTAAATACTATTGTTCGTTTTTTTTTTAAATTAACAACGAACAAACAATAAATTTGATAGGATCATCGGACAATCACCAACAAACGAATAAGCAAAAAAAAAATTTAAAAAAACCTTTTTCCCCCGCCGTCTTACGGGAAATGTTCTAATGTCATTCTAAAAATATAACTGCAGATTAAAAATACCGCTAGTTACGAGTGACACACAAAATAATATTATTATATATTTAAAAATGTCATAATTTTATTTTTTATGAATAAGAAAAAAAATAAGATTATTTTATATTATATTTTCAATTACCCTTAGCGCCACTATACTATTAATTTTGTATATGTGATTATTTGTACATGTTGAGCATTTAGAAGCAATCCGGTTCACAGACTCTTTAACCCTCTGTATTATGTATATAATGTATATATATATATAATTTTTTTTTAGGTGAAGGCAATTTTTAACTGGATCTTTTTTTAACATGCATTCTCCTGTTGTGTAACACACAACGTGACATTGGCGAAGTGATACGTGCTCTACTGGCACGCACGGAACGCCATAATCAAATAACCATATCATACCATTACTACTCTTATATGTTATTTGATGATGACCAAATTATAAGTTCGATAAATTATAATTTAAGCAAACAGGTTGCGACGTTACTAAATCACGGAAGAATATTGTTAAATAGTATTAAGTTTTTTTTTAATAACGCCTATAATTTGTCATTAACGAAAATTGAGCAGTATTCAAGAGAATATTACACCAAATAAAATGTGAAAAAAATCCAAAGAAAATGACGTAATGTAAACGTCATAAATAATATTACTGTTTTTAGCATATAGAACAGTACAAAAATAAGCTACTTCAACTTATTTAAGTTTATATTTAGAGGTAATAAAATATATGTAAAATTTCACGATTTCTATTAATATTCTTTAGTTGTTTTTAAAAAATAAAAATATTTTTTTGTCATTATTCTTTATTTTTTACATCTCACTTTATTTCTAGCGGGGTAGTCAGAGAGAACGGAGCACCAACAGCTCTACTCTCTGTATGTTTTACTTTATCAACTGTTACCACTCGTCAATCTCTTTATAAATGCCATGTTTTTTCGTGACCTCTGTATATATCTTTTCCCCCGAGCGAGGATTTGGGATTTATAAGACCCGATATTATGATTAGGTTTATCCGCTTTTTACCCAGACTCAGCTGACTTCGATGCATGTCCATTCTTGATATCGTAGATTCCCCCAATACCGATGCTTCCCCTTTTATGAACAATGCATTTTAAATCTCAGTTACTATCTAGTTTTTATAGGTCTACACACTGCAGAGGTAAATTACGTTTCACTGGTCTTAAGAATTGGATTTACTTTCTTGTTAGACTTAAATATAGTTTTAATGGAAGCTTTTCTCTTAAAATGCTCTTAAAATGTTGCAATTCTGCCTGTTTCAAAAGTTGTTTTACATATGATAGAAGTCACGGTTGTCTTTCTACTGAGGGTCTTCTGATAACGCTGGAGGGGAGTATAGGCATCTTGCTCTGATGAAAGGCATTCTTCACCCATCAAAGCTCGTCCCCTAAGTGTACAGCGTCGCAGAATTGGTGGGCTCTTTGAAATAAAGATTTGCCAATGGTAGATAAACGTGGGTAAGATTCGCTATTGAAGTATGTGAGAATGGTTTCTTTGTTATCTAACTTAAGATCTTTCAGCTCACAAACAAAATGGTAAGAGTCCATGGCATGTTGAGTTTATACCTCGGCGTACCGATTTGGCTAACTATTGGAGATACAGTCAATTTAGTCTTATTGTGTATTTTCGGCAACCCATACAATTTAGGATATTTTACATAACTAATTACGAGGGACTTAATGTTACATATCTTACGTTTCTTTCATTCTTCTTTTGCAACACCTACGTTTCGCTGCCGTATATCAGCGTCGTTCGTCAGCATTGCACAGTGTTACTAAACGTGCAACTATTTTGTTATTTCACGGTCTCACCAATGCATCTAAGGCACCGCTAATTCTGTTATCGGCAGCAATACGCCTATGCATCTTTTCTTCATTTCTTTCAAATGCAAGAATAGGTCCTGGTCCTTCTTTCCTTGGGAAGGAAATTTTCCCTCGCATGTCACTTTGTGCCACAGACTTTACAACAAGGGAAGCGATTAAAGTATTGTGCCGAGGATTTATCTGAGGACTTATGATCCTAACGAACTTTTTTTCTCTACAGTGTCTTTCACTTTATCATCACATTTATCGTGCTTTTTACTAAAACCTCGTTATCATTTACCACATATTTCTGTCGCTGCTTTTCTTATATAATTTCCGTTTTCTGTTTCAAAGATGTCTAATATTTTGGAAGTACTTATTCCTCTTTGATCGATGGATCTTACAACTTCCAGCTTCTTATGCGATAATTCGACTCCAAGTTTGGACGTCGCGTACCTCAAAATGAAACAGAATCCTTATTATAGCAACGATTACATATTGGTCTGTTCCCAAGATAGCATCCTAAGCACTCGTATGTCCACAACTTAACCTTAAATATACTGATCCGTTAGGAATAAGTCAATCATACTTTTCACGGTGAGAATGAAATAGAACGTGCAAATGGATTGATGATGAAGGAATAGCAAAAAAGATTAATGAAGAAAAAGGTAATAAAGATAGACCTTCGAAAATACAGCATCAAAGATAATGAAGGAGAAAAATCACATTAAAAGCATGAGGACGCCCCAGATGGCATGTATGAAAAGTTGATGATAGTGGACGAGGTGAAAGAGGTATATAAAGACCGTAGCGTTTGGGGTTCCGTTCTCTCTGACTTTCCCACTAGTATTACAGCGTGAAGCTAAATAAGTAAGTATTTAATTTCGATTCTGTTGTAAAGAATCATTGTTGGTACCACAGCATCATTTTTCTCCAGTTGCTTATCATTATTCTACACTAGTCGTCATTGTCCGTACTAACACATTTTTTTTAAATTCCATTTATAAAATAAATAGGGGTTGTTCATAGATGCCACTTCAATAAACGTCCATTATAATGTCCAAGCTTACATCTCACAGCAAAATTACGGCTTTACACGCTGGTTTTAAAAAAGACATAATTTTTGGTTAAAAAAACAATTTCAGGAGAACTGCCAACTCGTATAACTTGCTATGTTCGGTTGGAGCAATGAATCGAGCCATATTGCGTACGCGCGCATACAGTATGTCGCAGCGTCATAACTTTTTGAATTTGTATAACACACATTGTTACATTATATACCAAGCTGAGTTAGTGCATTTTTTTAATTTTTCCGTATTTTGATGCAAATCTTTTTTTTAGCTTCGAAAAATGCACATCGCAGAATAGACAGAGGGGTTCTAGTGTTAAGACATTTCGTTCCCATTAAAACAATTTCCTTTTTTTACTTTCCGCCGCGTGTTAAAAAGACCTCAAGTCTTTTAATAAAAGTATACTTGAGCTTAAGTTATTCTAAATTTAGTTTTATTTACTAGTTAAAGTATAAAACATAACACACAGCTTATAAATACACACGTTCATACATATTAGGTACTTGAGTAAAACAGTGTAGGTACGAATGATACGAAAAATGCGAGTAACGAAATGCATTGCTGAGTAACGTTTCGTTACACGGTACTAGGTGGCGCACCCGTTACTAAGTAACGAATACGTACGGTTTGCTACAGCTCTACAGTCAGCTCAGATGACTTACGTATGTACGTAAGCGTCAAACTCAAAATGTCACTAACACGCGTATTACCACCGCGGCGCGCCCTGTCACTCGCCATACAGCTGTGGGAACCGGCACGCGCTCATTTCACTACGTCGAGAAGAACTTGCACTTCCAAAATGTATATCGCTGAAGAAAGAGGATCACCATACTCGCCTGATTACCGGATCTACTTTAGTGAGTACATTTTCTTCATCGACATTAGCGTCATACATCACATTTTTTATCGAGATATGAACCATTTCCGCCGACTGCAGTGCTATCGTACCAGAGATAAAAAAAAAATGAAAGTTAATATAAGGTCAGTTGACCTTAAACCTCGAAGGGAATTAGCTATCGATTGGAGATAATTATTAATGTTGTTAGAATAATATCTTTGTTACAGCTCCTATTCACCTAAGCTAATGTGTTTTTTCAACTGTCATTATTATTTTCTAAATACAAACATAAAAATAAGTCTGTTATAATAAGGAAATGGTTTTGTTGTTAGACCACTTAAGTGTCTGTATAATATTAGATAAGTAAATATGTCATTTATATGATTATTGTAATAAATAAGAATATTTATATCCATATTGTGTGTATCCAGTATAAGATAAATATCGTCATGATATCACTTATCAATGAATATTTAACGAAAAAGATAGCTTTCTTATGTGTTTGATAAGTATTTTTAATAAACTCATAATAATCAAGTCAATAAGAATTATTTATTCAGCATGATGTAACTGGTGAATGTTGTTTGACAATTCATTATACAACTGATTATTTATGTGTTTTCATAATAAATATAAATTTGATTTTAACATATTCTATTAACCAAAAAAATCACTTCGAAGCTTTGATTTTAACAATTTTATTTGGTATATTACGACATATAACTTTTATTGTATTGATATTATTTTGCAGGTCAGATGTTTAAAACTTTTACATTCACTTTTATAACTTACTATTGAGGGAGAGCAATATTAGTATTGTGTTTCTGAATGAGGTTTATCATTTGATGTATATCACATTTCATTTTGGCTTTGTAATAAATAACACAATTTAAGATTTTTTTTATCTATCTATTATCTATTTCTCTATCTATCTATCTATCTATTATCTATTTATACTCTATACTTATTATTATAAAACTGAAGGTTTAAATTGAAAAAATCTTTTTGTGGTGTACCATCACCTTAATTGTTTTAATGTAACCCACTGCACAGTTCTACATGTCATACACAATTTGCTTTGTTTGACTTTCAGACAAAGACGCACATTAACATGAGTAATATTAAAATATAGCAGCTGACAAGATTGAATATTATAATTGATTACTTATTTAATTCCCTGTATTTTGATGTCAGATTTATATTACTTTTTTAAAAACTTATAATAAAATAATCAAAAAGCTTGTATCTTGCAGTCTGTAGGGACAGCAGAGAGAACCTTGTGTAACTCTGTTTCCTGCTTTCTACGGAATATTTTAGGTATTCCATGCTGAGTGGTTGAGTGAACTGAACGCCGGTCTTTTGCCTCTGTGTCAGAGCAAAGAAATGAAAATATTAATTAATAATTATTTATTCCCCCGAGTGGAAAAATGTCCAAATAGGAATGGAGTATCTAGACAAGTAACACTAGGTTCCTAGGTTGCCTCTGCTCACCCTGCATGTGTGGGATACAGAGTGAAGCTAAATAAAACAATCTAGTAATTTTACTTTGATATTTTAAAAATTATATATTTGTAAAACTTATTTCATTTAAGGATAACATTACATGTGAAAAACAAATCATACAATATTATTTAAAACTTTTTATAACTGATTTGAGTGCAAGCTTCCTTCTGTGGCCCTGGCTTTTTATATGGGTAGCCAGGGTTGATCTTGCACTTATTTTTAGACTTAGACTTATTAGACTTAGCTAATAATTATTTTTTAATTTACAAATCAAACAATTAATAAACTAAAAGTATGTTAGCAAGGAATAGAAAGGAGCATATTGTGTGTTAAATTAAAAGACAAAGAAAGAGTTAAATTACGAGTCACCAAAATCAGGGAAAAAACTAGAGTGACCGATGTGACCTACGAGATAAAGAGACTGAAATGGACTGGCCATATTATGAGATCCAATAAGGAAAAATGGACAAGAAATATAATCAAATGGTATCCTCAAGATGGAAAATGCCCAAGAGACAGACAAATAAGACTGTGGGAAGATGATCTGCCCAAAGAATGGAGAAAAGCAACAAGGGACCGGCTGGAGTGGAATATCTAGACAAGTAACACTAGGTTCCTAGGTTGCCTCTGCTCACCCTGCATGTGTGGGATACAGAGTAATAATAATAATAGCCTGGAGGCGGCCTTTGTCAAAATGACAACTTGACTATCAAATTAAATATTGATAATTGTTTTATAAATATTGTTAATTGTATTATGATTAATTAATTGTATTGCTAATGTCAAAATTTAATTTAATTGTAATTCTATAATTAATTAACGTTAAAATTACTTTTCTATGTAAAAGTCACAGAAATAAAGGGTATTATTATTATTAATAATTATTTTAACTTAATAAATTTTTAAGTACTTTTGTTAACAACTAAGATACATATTTGTTCTTTGAATTATGAAATTTTTGCATAAAATTTTGTCTAAAATAATGCTAAATTGTCAATTAATTTCACTAGTAGTTTTGTTATTTTTATGATGCTAAGATAGGATTATTGATTTTTTTGTGTATTTAAATGTTTGTATATGTCTACATAATATAATAGCTTCGTAGAAAATAAAAAAAATCTGCTTCACGCTGTATCCCGCACACAGCAAGGTAGGCAGAGGGAACCTAATAATAGCTTCGTAGGATCATATCAAATCTTTGTAATAGACCAAGAGCCCATTGCGTCCAGGTCTTAGTTTATTTATGGATTGACACCAGACATGGTGCAGCATAAACGATATATGTTGCACATTAAATAATAAAATAACTGTAATGATTGCATATTAACTCCTGTACAGTTTTTAAATTAGTTACATATATTATTGGCTAAATGTGTTGGTAAATATGTAGTTATTACAGAGTACACGTGGAAAGGATGTTTTTGGGCATTTTTATATAAATTTATTTCAAACGAACGAACGAACCAAAAAAATCTATGTATTTACTTGATATTTCTTTGAAGATCAAATCGTTCTTTATGTCTGTGCTGAATTAATTACGACTTAAACTTAACTGTTATGATTTATGAAGGTAATCTCCACTATCAATTCCATTTTGTTTACTTTATTGTATAAATTGCTTCAAAAATATATATTTTTATCAACAGTCATATAACCAAGACGTTTCGAACGTCATTTTTAGCGTTAGGAATCTTACCAGCGCGATTGCTATATAAAATTCGCAGGCAAACTAATGCCTTGAGTTCATTCAAATGACGATAACTTTTTTACTTATTTAGAAAACGTATAAAAATTTGAACGTAGCGGGACTCGAACCCGCGCCTCCTGGAAACCGACCAGGTCCGACCAACTTGGTCTTCTAAATAAGTATTTATCTTTCCTAAGTGTGGATTAACACTTTAAAAATGTTTAAAGATAACTTTTTTTTTTTAATAAACCGATTTTGATGAACCAAACTTTAGTAGTAAGTTGAGTTAAAACAAAGCAATTGGTGAAACTTTTAAGTAAACGGGTTCAGTACTTTCAGAGAAAAATGTGGACATAGATATCGACAGACAGACAGACAAGAAATAAAAAAAAAATATTTTTGCTTTCTATTATTCTTTTTAAGTGTCCCTCTATCCATTTCAGTCAAAATTACTAAATGTACAGACAAAATATTTTTACTGTCTTATTATATATAGAGAAGAGATGACTTTCAATGTCTGGTAACTAAGGTAACATTAGATTTAGTTGAAATTGACTAAATGTCTGGTAATACATTTCATACGTAATTTTTAATATTATTAGTATAATAGGTAAACATAAAAGCATTACCTTATTATAATATTTTTTTACTTTAAACAATTTTAGGTACTATTTTGTACATCCTAGTTACTTAACTACTAATGGAAATTGATCGTACTTATATGTGGTGTGTACATGGGGAGTGGAATATTCAAGTGGTATAAACATGGAAGAAAGATATAGGAAGAAGGGCGGCCAGGTGGTGCCCATCCCAGAATAATCTGGTGCTCACCCCAGAAATTGTTCTAATAATTTACCATGAACATTTAAAAAAAAAACAACATTACACGGACATATTTGTGTAAAGTTAAAGTCCAGAAAATAAAATAGAGTTTTAAATTTTGGGGATTATTAAACTTTTACTAGGAGAACATATATTGAGTAAAAAGTAGTCAAATTGTTAAATCTCATTTTTCATTTAAATTTGTACGTTTTTTGTTTTGTCTGTTCTCCGCAGAGGACGAGAGCGGGCCGATCTCGCCGCTGCACGACATCCCGCTGTGGGCGGACCGCGCCGCGCGCCTCGCGCACATGGTGGTGGAGGTGCCGCGCTGGACCAACGCCAAGATGGAGATCAGCCTCGGGGAGCCCCTCAACCCCATCAAGCAGGACGTGAAGAAGGGCGCGCTGCGCTACGTCAGCAACGTGTTCCCGCACCACGGCTACATCTGGAACTACGGCGCGCTGCCGCAGACGTGGGAGGACCCGCGCCGCGTGGACGCGCGGGCCGGCGCGCGCGGGGACAACGACCCCGTCGACGTCATCGAGATCGGCAGCCGCGTGGCGCGCCGCGGCGAGGTGCTGCGCGTGCGCGTGCTGGGCGCGCTGGCGCTGCTGGACGAGGGCGAGGCGGACTGGAAGCTGCTGGCCGTGGACGAGCGCGACGCACTCGCGGCCCGCCTGGCCGACGTGGCGGACGTGGAGCGCGCCTGCCCCGGCCTGCTGCGCGCCTCCGTGGAGTGGTTCCGCCTCTACAAGGTGCCCGACGGCAAGCCGCGCAACGAGTTCGCGTTCGGCGGCGAGGCGCAGAGCGCGGCCGTCGCGCACCAGGTCATCGACGAGGTCCGCACCGCTATATCATTGTGTGTCATTAACTCATTAAGTACAGCTTACACTTTATTACAATTTGAACTTGTTTATACCGACGTGTGCAGGTGCACGAGCACTGGAAGGCGCTGGTGTCGGGCGAGGCCGACGCCGACGACATATGCAAGTGAGTAGTGGCGTGACGTGTCGTGACGTGCCGTGACGTGTCGTGGCGTGCCGTGACGTGTGGTGTTGTTGCAGGATGAACGTGTCGGTGCCGGGCGCGGCGGCGCGTGTGGAGCGCGCGGAGGCGGCGCGCGTACTGTCGGGCGCGCCGCCCGCCTCGCCGGCGCAGGCGCTGCCGCCGCTCGGTGAGTGACGACTGGAGGACTTTACTACTATTTTTTTAAATATTAAAATATATACAGGGTGGAAGAGGCAGCGCTCCTTTTACGGAGACTCCTAAAGAAATTAATCAAGATTCCTCAACAGTTTAGAAGTAGTATATTTTTTCATTTCACGATTTTTATCCATACCTGTATTTCGCGTGACACGATAACGCATAGAACGTAAACACTTACTACTACAAAAATACTACTAAAGGTTTAAACAACTTTGAACTTTATCGCCAATACCTACGACTCGATTTTGGAACGAGGCGTGTGCGGCGGTGTTCCTTTGATAGGTTTATGTGTGCGTATTATTTATTTTGTTTAAAAAAAAAAACATTTCTTTTGGGGATTTTTTTAAAATTATATTAGGCTTTTATTCAGAAGTTAAAACTATGGTTTTATTTTAAGTATTGCTAACACTTCCACTCTGTATAATACGAGACAATAGTCGCTTGGAAGCTAAGGTAAATATTGAATAATTTATAAAAGCTAAATTTAAATACAAAATATACCGATAACGGCGCGGCCTTTAATTGTTTGAGGCGTGCGCCAACACACATATAAGAAAAAGTAATTAAGTAAACGTACGCAACGACAGCGACAGCGGCGTGCTGGCAACAAGCAGCTTCCTTTCACACTGCCTAGGGATGCCCGATGATCATCGATTTTCGATGATCATCGATGTTAGAAGACAAAATATCGATGTTTTAACATCGATGACGATTAATAAAAACATCGTAACATCGATGTTGCATTAATGAAAACATCGTAACATCGATGTCAGTATTTCGATAATGTGTTCAACATTATTTTCTAAACTCTACTAAACTACGGGAAAAATCCTTTGTCTTTCGGTTGACAGCACTGCACACACCACAGACTAGACTAGTAACTATGAAGTTCGTAGTTCGTAGTTGTTTATGAGTGAAGTGTGTGTCGTTTTTTCATTTATCCAATGAAAATAAAATTATTCTTGCTTGGGTTATACACTAATGACTAAAGTTTGTATTAGCAACATATAAGTAACTACATAATAAAGATGTTTATTACAACATTCAAACAAACACTTTATTAACAATTTATTGCGAACTGGGTCTAGCATGCTTACCTACTTTATTATTTTTAGGTTATGCTCTATTAAGGTGGGTCAAAAAAATGTATTTTTTAATTATAGTAAAAATATTGTTCTGGACTCCAAAAAAATACATATGCTAAAATTGCAGCTCTTAATTTTTATATTAAGAAGTGTCTCATCGCGATTTTCGATTTCCCATATAAACAACAAGGAGAATTTTGTGTTTTTCATTTGAAACTTTGTTGCGATTAAACTAATAGTATCGATGTAAAAGCCAATATATATTCTTGTAGGCAATTAAACGATATAAAAGTCTAATATTTTTTTTTGCTAATTTCACTCATTTAAAAATTATTCAAAGTCAAAATTTACAAATTTATAAAAAAAAAAGAAAATAAAAACAAAACATCGATGTTAGCTAACATCGATGTTAGCTATCATCGATGTTAACTATCATCGATGTTAGTTAACAACATCGATGTTAGCCAACATCGATGTTGTTCGTTCGAATTTTATCGAACATCGATGTTACAGCTTCGATGTTGACATCAATGTCACCATCGATGTTTTTCTAACATCGGGCATCCCTAGTACTGTCTATATGGCGCCGATATGGCGACATACGAGTGCAAATGGTTAATAGTTAATACTTAATACTAGTTGCCTTTGCCAACCCTGCCATGCAGGTAACGCATAAATTTGACAAATAATTAATCGAATCCGAATCAAGTACTGCCATAAATATAAAATCGATTTTTCTAATGAAAAGGAACTACAGGGACACAAGACTACAAGGAACTAAAGGAGTACTGTTGGTAACATTAGAAAGAAAATAACAAAATATATACTAGGCGCTAAATTCATATAAAAATAATAGTATTACAAATGACAAAACATAATTTACAATTAATAATAACAAAGACATGCCTTTCCGATTCATATTTAAAAATATACCATCGATATATCATAATAAAAAATCGACTAACAGAATCGATATTTATTCTATCCCACATTACAATCAATCGAAATAATGGCAAAACATTACCATATTACATAAACGAATAATTATTAATATTTTTTAATAATTATAAATATTTATTAGAAAAAAAGAATTAAATAACCAGTTCACCTTCAAAACTATTTATAAACTCCGCCATAATTCGTACTACTCAAACGAATAACGCACAAACAATATTTTATCGTCAAGTCTAAACGAGACGCGACACAGAACGGTCGTCGCCATGTTAAAGAATCCAAAATATAAATACGGTCCCTCAGACCGATTTATTTCGGCAAATCTTAATTTTAGTGAATATTTGTTGAGTAAATTACGTGAAAACAGCGGGAAAGTCGCTTTGGTGAGTACTTTTGATAGTTTCCAACCTTCAATTTTCTACTTTACAGTGTGTATTTAAGCATTAAGAAGTTTAATATATAAAGTTTCATTTAATTGTAGACATAGTTTTATAATCTTAACTTGGAAGAAAAGTGAAAAAGTAGTGTTATAAATATAAAATATATATTTTTTTCTATACAATTGCGGTATAATTTAACAGTTATTTGCGTAACGAGTACGTAATATGAAAATGGTATATTGTTTGTATTCCATTGTTATAAGTAGTGGAGAAACATTTTTTTTTGCTAACATATAAGCTTTGTATATGTATATATATTTTGCTTGTCATCTTTTATTTGCTATTGTATGTACTTATTTATACATTATTGTGAAGACTTACAAAAATAATAATATTATAATTTAATCATTTCAATATTCTTTATTTTAATGCTGTATCCCGGTTATAGATGGGTAAGCAGAGACAACCTAGTGTTAAGACACTCCGTTCACCTCGCACCACCCAATGTTAGAGACATAATGTGTTAAGTGGCGGAACTCAACGCCGCGCTTTGTCTTGTTAAGTTATTCCTAGAACGAGGAAATGAAAATAGTGCATGCCCCCTAGTGGCAATCGAACACCACGAAGGCTCTTTATAAAATCTTTTTAACCACGTTACAAATATTAGCGACAAAATAATTGAAGCGAATAATTTATCTTAAAAGGTATCAATACCTACATGCATATTATGTTAGAGTTATTAAAAGTGGAACTAGAATTTCTTTTTATTATATTACGACCATTATATTGAGTTAGACTTGACTCATCTATTATGTTTCATAGTAAACTAGTCTATCCAAAAATGTTGGTTTTAGAAAAAAAAAAAAAAAAAAAAAAAATAAAAAAAAAAAAAAAAAAAAAAAAAAAAAAAAAAAAAAAAAGAAAAAAAAAAAAAAAAACAA
>DWLH01001269.1:0-13583 GCA_018249795.1 Heliconius telesiphe telesiphe
ACAAACAGACAAACAGACAAACAGACAAACAGACAAACAGACAAACAGACAAACAGACAAACAGACAAACAGACAAACAGACAAACAGACAAACAGACAAACAGACAAACAGACAAACAGACAAACACACAAACAGACAAAAATTCCAAAAATGTTGGAAATGGATTCTGTTAATTATCCTTTAACACCCTGGCTATTTTGTTTTAAATATTTTCAATGTACAGAAACGACTTTTCTACAGATTTATTATAAGTATAGATAGTGTCCAACCGAAACAAGGCTTTCGGTCGAAACTGAAACTGACACCGAACCTTAGGCTTTGTCCTCAGGTTTGGACGAAACCGAAAAGACTAACTGAAACAGCCGATAGAGATGGTATTTTTACCCTATACTGCATGGTCCGTAGTTTTACCATTTTCGAGATATAAGCCATACAAAATTATTTAAAAAAAAATATAAAATAAGATTGTGTTTTAATTTGAATTGGTACTTTTATGTAATTTTTTTCAGTGAAATATCTAAAAGTTTTTGGCTAGGCTTCAAATAAATGCCAATTCCCAATTTGGCAAATCTGATAATTTTCTAGGATTCAGCATATTAGTCTTTTACGAAATTGACTTCAAGCTATCATCAATGTTATTTCTCTAATTTTTTTTATCATGAGTTGTTAGGTACCTCAGACAACAGGTCTTCCGTGCCTTTTTTTTTCTTGATTGGTATAAAGTTAAAATTAAAGTAGTTATTGTTGGTTTCTTTTTAAAATGTGAAGTGAATATTTATATTATGAATGGTCTGGTATGGTTCCTTTTTGTCAATATTAGAGTTTTAGTTTAATAACATAAGTTTTGAATTTATATCGTGTAGCGTATCAAATAAATAGGCTCTCAAATTAATATCTGTAATAACTTTTATTCAAAAAAGACAAGAATGAACCACGCTCTTATGCCTATCATCTTCAAAGCTATAGAGACTATCCTATAAAAATAATTTTGTTACTACAAAAAAATCTAATTTAAAGAAATTTTGGGACGTAGATACTCAACTATGACAACCTTTCCACACAGGATTTACATGTATATGTTATAAATAATTTTATGTTTATAAGATTAAACTGACTTTATAACTCATGGACCACAATAATTAGCAGAGTGACCTAACAAGTATTTAGTTTCTGTTTGGCCGAAGGTTCGGCCGTATTTTGGCCGAAACCGAAACTATGGCCGAACCTACGATTTTTGGCCGAGACTGGCCGAAACTGAAAGCGAAACCGAATCTTCGGTCAGTCACTAATTGAAAATTTGTATAATTGAAAATTTTGTATTGTTGTTATTTATTTATTTTTTTCCACGAAATACAAAAAATTCTGAAAATGTGATTGTTACACACCTATTTAGTTATGATTGAACCAAGTACTATTAGTTTCTACTAAGTTCTTTGATTTTCACAATTATTACACATTTTAAATGAAACTATTTAAACCCGATTAATCGCGTATATTTAAAATTATACTATAAAATTATATTATAAAATTATAGACTGAGGTGGCATTTCTCTGTCAGTTGACAGAATTATTATATCAGACTACCCCCAACGATTTCTTAATTGCTTCGCGTACTGCCCTGGATTCCTGCAGAATGAGCTGATATTATCTTGCCTTCTAGTATGGTGGGTGAGACTTCAATGATTTTATGAGTGGGTCCCAGGTGGTAGAACGTTTCCAGCCATCCTCTCTATTAAAATTAGGATGTTTTTGTATTTCAATAGCCTCGCGGATCATTCTAGGAATGATAAAAAATTCATCCCATAATAATATAATTTAACTTTGTAGTGCAATACTAACTCTACTACTACTCTAACTAACTAAGTAAAAATATGTATTTTTTTTTATCAAATCAATATTAGATTAAGAAGACTATATCTTTAATATTAAAGTACATATATATGTACTCGTATGTCTTATACTCAGAAACGTGACTAGTATACATATAAACTGTATAATAAAGTATATATTTTATATATACATATAATATAAAAACCGGACAACCGTGAGTCGGGCTCGCCCACCGAGGGTTCCGTAGCAAAATTGGAGGTCTCGAGCTTTTTCTAAAATTCAAGCTTAGCTTCATCCTTTCATCTAATACCTCACTTGAATTGACAAAATTTTGCCCGTTTTAAAGGCTATTACTTGTAGGATTTAAGCTCAAATATATACTTTTCAGTTTTTTGCCTATACCAGTACTACCTATTGCTAGCTGCTAGCTAAGCTTACAGATTTCATACTTCTAAGTCAACCGGAAGTACCCATTGAATTTTGATTCAGTTTATAGCACGAAATAGGCGTTTTTTCAATACAAACGGCCATATCTGTTTTTTAAGTAATTGTAGAAATATGATTGTTTCAAAAAAACAAGGGACCGTTGAATGTATGGTTTAAATTTCAACTTGATATCTCCAAGCGTTCCTGAGATAAAGGCTCTTGACATAAAGACAGTCACACAGACAGACGGACAACATAGTGATCTTATAAGAGTTCTTTTTTCCTTAAAAGTTACGGAACCCTAAAAATAATGCAAATATGATGACAAAAGGTACGGACCACATCTGTAGTGTAAGGACGAATAAACAATTAAAAAAAATAAAAATAAATAAAGTATCAATATAAATATATGTAATGGATATTGGAAACTGAAACACGCATGGAAAAACACAATTTGATCGTGTAAGTGTTGTTTTATTTTTTTGGGGTAAATTGTTTGTTAGTAAAATTTCTGGGTTTGGCACCGGATTATTCTGGGGTGAGTACGGCCCACCCGGCTTCCCCTCTTCCCGTGTTTAAAGTCACACGCTTTTGCTATGTTAAGTGTGCTTTAGCTTTCATTTTGTATGATGATAAAATACACTGAGATTTCAAGATTTAGGATCGGGATCGGTTTACGTGGGAAAAACAACGGCGCTTGCCGTACAAGCGTACTTATCGTCTACCTAAATACCGTATAATTAAATATTTTTCTTTAAATACAATAAATTTTGGAAGCAAAATCAAATAAATACCTAAAAGATTTACATTACTTAGTGAGGCCGTCATGGCGCAGCTAATAAATAATAATTTATTCCGTATGTATTTTAATTTCTTCGCTCTGGAACAAGACAAAGAGCGGCGTGAAGTAGGTACAGCCATTGTTGTTGAGTCAACACGCAATTTGGAAAATTCGGTGGAAAGTAAAAGACACAGTGTGAAGCTGAAAAAAAAATACAAATGTAAAACGAGAACTTATATGAGCATCGTGAGGCAGCATATTCATGAAATGTTGGCTGACCTTACCGTAAGAAACTATACCAAATGGTACTTTGAAATGTGTCTCCAGCGTTAAGTAATATAGACTCTGGTTCTGCTTCCAGAACCTCCATCATACCTGTCAGAGACGAGAGAGCTCGCCTATACAGTCCCCTTCTATGGGATTGCATGGTCCTCCACTTAAAGCTATTTCGTTAAAGCTTAAAAAATAAAAAATATATATGTAGTAATCTAATCAAATCTAATTTAATCTAGCTTCACGCGTGTATCCCTAGCGGGGTAGTCAGAGAGAATGGAGCGCCAAACGCTACGGTCCCTGCATACCTCTTTCGCCTCGTCAAAGGTTTTTTTTCGGGGTTGATAGTTTGTATGAAACTTCGTTACTACAAGTCCTAGGAGTTTCAAATTTTACATGGGCGTTATTTATAGGACGTGGGTGGTCACTAAGATGGATGTTAATAATATTCCACCTCTAAGAAGTTGTTTCTGGGGGTTGATAGTTTGTATGAAACTTCGTTACTACAAGACCTAGGAGTCTCATATTTTGCAAGAGCGTTATTTGTAGGATATAGGTGCTCACTGAGATGGGACATTGCAATATTCGAACCATAACGGGTGGTTTTCGGGGTTGATAGTTTGTATGAAATTTCATTAGTACAAGTGCTAGGAATCACAAATTTTGCATAAGGGTACATTTTAATTCGTAGGTGCTCATTAAGACGCCATTTTGCCAAATTCGCCCCCTAAGATTGTGTAATATAAATATAACATTATCTAATCTTTCCCTAAGTAGTTTTAAAAATAACTTAAATTATTTATTTTACGAATATATTTTTGTATTTACCCCTAACCTTACGGAGTCTCGCAGGCACCGTGCCTATTCTGGGGCCAAAAGTATCTTGCAGTAGCTACATTGAACAGTATTTACATAAAAAGATATTAAAAAACCTAATTCTATTCAATATATTTTATAGATGAAAAATCGAGATGCTTTTGAATTTCAAAAGAGAAAGCAAGGGCAATCTGTGCCTGTTTTTGCAGGAGTAAAAAAAGTACAAGGTATTAGGTCGAGTCTATATTGTACATCCACTTAGTAATCCTGAGTGCTTATTTGCGTTTTCTTTTACACGAGATTTGTGGCCCTACATCATTTGCTGCTCTTAAAACTGTATCTGGAGGAATATATTCGACCTTTCAAGCGGCATGCAATGCACTTGGTTTGTTAGAGGATGATGGACATTGGAATCGAACTTTAGAAGAAGCTTCATTAAGTCACTCTTCTCATAAGCTTCGAGAACTTTTTGCTGTCATGATAGTTTTCTGCTAATTGGCAAATCACAAAAATCTGTGGAATCACACCGTGACAACCTGTGTGAAGATATTAAAAGGCAATTTGAAAGAGAATGCGATAATATGTCATTGATCCAAGAACGAACTATTTACAACCATCTATGTCGGGAAAAGTTCTCACGCATTTTGGAATGCCATCTCCTTCGCAAAATCGTGTCTCATTGATGTGTAACCGACAGTATCTCATGGAAATGTTGTATAATGTCGAGGCCCTTAACAAGTCAGTGGCTGATAATGTGCCAAAATTAAACATAGAATAGAAAAAAGCTTACGATCAAATAATGAAAAGTATTATTTCAGGTTACGGCAATTTATTCTTCATTGACGCCCCAGGTGGTACTGGGAAGACATTTTTAATAAATGTATTATTAGCAACAGTAAGAGGTGGCCATTATATTGCCATTGCAGTTGTTTCTTCAGGCATCGCCGCAACTTTGATTGACGGAGAGGTTAAACAGCGCACTCTGCATTTAAGTTGCCTTTAAATTAAAATTACTCCGAAATCGCAATGTGCAACATACCAAAACAAAGTGACTTGGCAGAAGTGCTATGAAAAGCAAAATTAATAGTTTGGGATGAGTCTACTATGGCCCATAAAAAGCTGTAGAGGCCCTAGATACTATGATATATAAATAATTGTAGTAGACTAATGGGTCGAATTACAGTGTTATTAGCCGGAGACTTTAGACAGACTTTGCCTATCATACAAAGCGAGACACGTGTAGACGAAGTTCAAGCGTGTTAATAAAATTAATAATAAAATATTCCCTTATATTCATCAACACGCATGTAATAGTTACAGTGCATGGCTGAAAGAAAGAGCAATCTTAACGCCCAAGAATGATACAGCAAATAGCATTAACACATATTTATTATTTATATATTTCCATTTCCATTTCTTCGCTCTGGTGTCGAGGCAAAGCGCGGCGTTGAGTTCTGCCACTCAACACGCAATGCCTCCAAAATTCGGCAGAAAGTGGGGAACGGAGTGTCTTAACACTAGGTTCCCTCTGCCTACCCTGCTGTGTGCGGGATACAACGTGAAGCTAACATATTTATTAGCGAAACTGCCCGGTGTTGAAGTAAAATATGAACCGCTGGATTGTATATTAGAAGTTGATGATGCTGTACATTATCCTGTAGAATTCCTCCATTCTTTAGAGCCATCTGGAATTTCTCCTCATATTTTATATCTGAAAATAGGTGTACCGATAATTCTGCTACGGAATCTAAATCCACCTAAACTGGTTAACGGAACTAGACTTCAAATTAAGACTCTACATAAGCACGTAATTGAAGCATGCGTTTTTACTGGCGTGAATCAAGGAGAAATCGTTTTTATACCTAGGATTCCTTTAATACCATCATTTTACCAAATTCGATTTAAACGCCTACAATTTCCAGTTAAATTGTGTTATGCCATGACTATTAATAAGGGGCAGGGACAATCTTTAAAAGTAGCTGGCATAGATTTAAGAAATGATTGTTTCTCTCACGGTCAGTTATATGTGGCCTGTTCTAGAGTAAGTACTGCTGATAATTTATTTATACTACAGAATATAGTATAAACATGTGGTGTATAAAGAGGTTTTATAAAAATAACAATTAAATTTTATTTAAAAACAGTTTCTTAGTATTATTTTCTATTGACTGAAATGTAAAAATAGTTTGTGTTGAATAATTTAACAGTAATGCATAACTACATATTCACGCGGACGAAGTCGCGGGCAACTGCTAGTATATGTATATATAGTGATTTGCGTATATATAGTGATTTCATATGGTTTTCTAAATGTGTTGAGTCAAACTACTACTATCTCTAGTAATTTTATTTTCAAAAAATAACTAAGTTTCAAATTTTAACTTATATTTAAAAAATATATATGCTGCCCCTTTTTTCTTCAATGGCGAGTTAGATCCTTATCAGATGTACTACCTACCAAAGTAATCGGCTTAGCAGGTCACGCCTATTTTTTGTGATTGCACTAAAAGTAGGCGCGCTCGAAAATATATAATCAGTACCATACATTTTACGTAATAAAAAATAACTAATATATTTTATTGATATTACTGTTATAATTTTTTTTAACATTCCTAATTGATTTGACCTAATTGTCGTATAGATACCTGTTTTTATGGGTACCCAGGGTTGCTTAGGTACTCCTTACTTGGCTACATCAGAAAATTTTAGATTTATTGAAAATTTATAAAATCTCACGAGATACTTAAAATTTATTTATAGATAGAGATAACAATCCCTATCTCTATCTCTATATATAATAAAAGGATAGAAAAGTCAATTCTGTACATAGAAGATATAAAAAAAATAAAAATTAGGTCAGTTAATATGTCGATTATAGAACCTAAAAAACCACTCAACAGAATTCTTGTCTGTCTGTCTGTCCGTCTGTCTGTCTATCTGTCTGTTTATTTGTTCGTCAATCACGCAAAAACTACCAGACAGAAATTAATGATTTTTTGCGTGGTATTAGCCTAGGGTTTCAAGGTACATTTTTTTTGGGTTTTATTCCGAATTTAATTATAGTTTTCTTTAAAAAAAATAAAAACTGAAAAATGTAAATTACTTAAAATACCGATAACTACTGTATGAAATAAAATTATTTTTAGCATGGTAATAGTTCAAAGTCTAATGCAATTTAAAGAATAGTTTTTATCATGGAGTATAAAAAAAAATTACCAGAAAAAAATAACAGAATTTTATTTTTTAATAAAAAAAATCGACTTCTTCAATTTCAACCGGATTTCATACTCTGAACTTAACAAAACTTTCACCAAGCTACCCTTTATGTGTACCCTTTCTAATAAAAAAAGAATCATTAAAATCGGTTGAGTTAATATTGAGATATTCGTCCATTTGTCGCGCACATACTTAATGTACATTTGAGATTTATATGATTTTCTCATAGATACCATTGTCGGAAATGAACTAAATTAAAATAGGACTACACAGGACGCACTAGTTTCCAAATAAAAAAGAATCATCAAAATCGGTTCACACAGTCAAAAGTTCTGAAGTAACAAGGATAACAAATACAGTCGAATTGATGAGCTCCTCTTTTAAGACGTCGGTTAATAGAAATCTGACATAATTAAATTACGATTATTTTATTTAACCACAATTTAAAAGAAGAAAGTAAATTGAGGCCGTTCATTGGACAGGGGCACAAAGTGTAACTGTAAACTGGTTGTGGGTTCGATTCCCACTTGAGGAAATGAAATATTTATTTAAATTTATATATCCATTTCATCGCTCTGGTGTCGAGGCAAAGTGCGGCGTTGAGTTTCACTACTCAGCACACAATGCCTAGAGAATTCCGCGGAAAGTAGGGAACAGAGTGTCTTAACACTAGGTTCCCTCTGCCTACCCTGCTGCGTGTGGGATACAGCGTGAAGCTGAAAAAAGAAGTACAATTAATAGTTGTTTAGTCTACCATAATTATTATTTTAAGCGTCAACGTTGGTGACATTAACAAAAATAATAAAGTAGGTATATTTTTCGGGACCAGCTCAAGTGGCGATGTATACAATAAAAAGTATATGTATTTGGACAGTAAATTCTGATTGTGAGTTCACAGTTTATAAAAGTTTATATTGTGTTTAGATGACGCGGTGATGTCAATACATTTGAATCATTGACAAGAACGTTGCATTCATTTACAGTAGATATATTTCTCAAGACTTTATGTACAAAAAATACATTAAATAATCATATTAAGGAAATATCAAATATATTTAATGAATTAAACTTAATGACATTTTATGTTATCTGTTAAAATAGCGTGAAGCTGATTAAACTTAATGTTATATTCAAAACAAATGAATTGAATGTAAATTTATTAATACGTTTCAAGTATGAAAAAAGGAAAAATGCAATATAATTGCGTTTCTACTATTCTTTCCAATAATTTATATTTCTATTATTTATATCGATATATCAGGGACGTAAATGCGGTATCACAGCTGCTTGCCATCTTAGTACAGAGTAACCTCTAAAATATGTATTTACGTGTTATAGTCAAAGAATAAAAAGAATGTGTGATTCCTCTATAGAATATATTATTCTACATTATATTATAAAAACAGGTTTAAACAGTGCATATGAAGGTATCCTCCAGTAGTATAACTATTTTCAATTACTATCAACACTACAATGTCAATACTATTTGGCATTATAGTGTAATTTTGAATATTTTCCCGCCATTATGATGAAAAACATAGACTATTTTTTAATTTGAAGAAATAATTTATTAACTATAAGAATGTTAGTATTTAATTTTTTTTTAAAGTGTTAATCCACACTTAGGAAAGAAAATTTGTAAAGAAAATTTGGGTAGCGGAAATTTGTAATATTCTCCCTACAGAGATGCTAACAACATAAATAAGTTGTAACAAGCGTATAAAAATTTCGACGTAGCTTGATGAGAACGTATGGCTTAGTGGTCAGAGCGCCTGGTGGTTTCCAGGAGGCGCGGGTTCAAATCCCGCTACGTTCAATTTTTTATACGTTTTCTAAATAAGTATCAAATGTTTAGTTCACCAAATCAATTTTTTTGTTTTTCTTCCACAATTTGTGTTATACTTTAAACAAAACAAAATTGTGCAATTTCAGTAAAATCAATTGTGATATTTAGATGTTAGCATCATTTTATTTAATAAATTTTCTTTTTCTTTTTTTAAAAAAGTACTAATAAACTAAATAATTTTATGATTATAATTTCCACGTAATAATTCCCAATAATAATTATAGTAAAATTGTCAGTTCAAAAGTAACTTAATAGAAGATATCTAGTAATTTAATTGGTATATTTGTAATAATATTTATGATTATTCCTTCAGAGGGTGCCCGGACCCGGATCTGTCCGATATTTGTCCTTGGGCATACGGATCCTCGAGCCACCGCTTGTTATACTTCTATCCAGTCCATTAAAGTGGTGTCCCCCTCCTTTAACCCTCCCCCACTTTTTCCTATCCACACCTTTTACCTATCTTTACCCCTTTTCTATCATTCCTATTCCTCTCCCCTCGGGTTTTCCCCACAAAGGGGTTTTGGGGGTCAGATGGCAGTCGCTCCATTTAAAAACCGCTATCAGTAACTATAATGGAAGGACTGCATATGAGACTGGGTACGGCTAGGGCGTCGCCGCTAAACGACGCGTAGGCACATCGCCCTACACCTGCGATATGTGGGCGAGGGCTAGCGAGTCAAAAACGGACATGGCTAAAGAAGGAAACTCCGCTTTGCAACATGGAAAATTGGCGCACTAATCGGACGACGCAGAAAACTCGCATGAGACATGAGACGTCGGGTTTAGTGTGTTTTCCTCCAGGAAACTCGCTGGAAGGGCAATAAGTCCGGTAACATCGTACAGGGTTACCGGCTTATATACACTGGGTTACCTTTAGGTAAAATCACTGTGGCGAGGTAAAAACAGAGTACGAAAAAATATTCATTAAAGTGAAAAGTAGAAATTAAATAAATAGTATTGTTGTTATAGATTTATATTTATTGTAGATCAAAGCAAGCAGCAATTAGCAATGTTGCGGCTAGCGATAGCTATAGTGCAACGCGATGATGACTCACGATGATTTGCAAAAAAATATTAATATTTAATTTAATATCGATAGAAGTCTAAGCAGAAAGCAAATTTATATAAAGGAGCTTAAGGGCTAAAATAGCAATAACATGCCTATGTTATGAAAAAGTATGATGCAAATGAATATTGGAAATTAAAAAAGGGAAATTAGGGACCACGCCTTTGAAATAAAGAGACTTCGAACCTCGACCTTTGCACAAATTGAAGTAGATAGATAGGAAAATAAAAGGAGCGAGCTCACAGTTAGTAGGCAGGCCGACGTGGCTGAGACGGAGTGTCCTGGTGGTCCGTCCGCTTGTGCGTTGGCTGCCACGTAGGTATGGTGTAGGCAAGCCAACATGGCTGAGACTGAATGTCCTTGATTCGTCCGCTTAGGCGTTGGCTGCCACGTTGTAGAAGCTCGTCCGATTCTTCCCGTAGGCTGATTTGCAGGTTCTGTCACGGTCGCCACTTTTTTTTCGAGACGAACAAAAGAAAGAAATAAAGAGACACTTCTTCTTGTATGTCTTTAATAATAATAGGCCTCGTGCCACTCCTCAGTGGTGGAGCTTATAGCTCTCTCGTGGAAGTTTTTAGAGAAGTGACCCGCGGAGCAACCGTGCGCCGCTAGTAATAGTCTTTGGATGGCTAGACGCATACATATATATATGCGGCCCGTGATTGGTAGCTTGATACGATAAATAAAATAATTCTTAGTGCCATTGATACACGGCCGACGCAGGCAAAACGGCGCCGACAATTACATATATTATATTAATCAACATTAATAAAAGACAATAATGACACCAATGACATCGACGGATAAGAACAGCGTGCAACATAGTCGCGCAATGAGAAAATAACTAAAAACTCGGTTAATGTCGTAAAATTCCGGATTTTGAGGAAAACTTATCGCTTTATTTTGGCGATGTATGTTATGTTTGTAAATCTTAAAGAACCCTGGATTTAATAGCAGGCACGTTATAGTTCGAATAAGTAACTTTTAACTTTGTAAAAACTGAAAATATCGAAAATCCCGGTTTGTTGTCAAATTAAAACCGAAATTTTTAAGATCTATATTTGGCCTGATATCCCGGGATTTTTTCTCCGATCTCGATTCCGGATTGCGACCCCTAGTGCTGATTGAAGGCGTTAGCACAAAACTTAATCAGTTCCTATGCCCCCCGGGCGGGCTGTAGCGCGTCCGAAAAGGAGTCATTCAGGGAGCAGTATGAAGAGATCCTGCTTATTCTACTGAAGTAGTTTTAGTTGGGGGGGACTTGAACGGTCATGTCGGTAGGCTGAGCCGTATGAACGCGTTCACGGAGGTTTTGGAAACGGTATTCATAATACAGAGGGAGAAAATATTCTGAGAACCTGTATTGCATTTGATCTGGCCGTCGTGAATACGTTCTTCCAAAAGAATACTCAGCACCTTATCACGTATAAAAGTAGGTCCCACTCAACTCAAATTTTTTACCTATTGATCAGGCGGTGTCATATGGGCAGGGTAACTAATTGTAAAGTCATTCCAGGCGAAAGTCTGACGACCCATCATCGCCTTCTTGTTATGGACTTTAACGTCACTCTGAAGGAGAAAGTAGCCAAGAAACATAGGCCTCGGATTAAGTGCTGGTTACTGAACCGACCTGATGCAGACCGACTTCCTGGCAGAGGTGAAAAGTCATAATAAGTCGACTAACATCGAAACTGCTCAGAATGCTTGGGATCGAGCTCAGTTAGCGATCATTGCGGCAGGCAGGCGAGTTTTTGGCGTTTCTAGGCGAGGACGTGTCATCGACAGGGAGACATGGCGGTGGAATGACAAAGTGCAGGTGACTCGTGAAAAGACGGTTGCCTTTAAGAAGTGGCAGCAATACAACTCTCCTGAAGATAGACTGGAGTACTTAGTAGCGAAGAGTGCCAGTAAAAGAGCTTAAGCCCGCAATGAGAGTTTATCATCACTATATGATAAAGTTGAAACTGTGGAAGAGCTGATTTATAAACTGGCACATTCCCGGGATAAAGTGACGCAAGATATCACAAAATGTCTTTGCGTCAGAAATTCCCAGGACACGCTGCTCTGTAGTCGTGCCTCTGTAAAGGAGAGATGGAGAAGTTACTTCCAGGAGTTGCTGAACACTCAGCAGCCATGCAGTTCATCACGACCCACCACCTAACCTTGGATTTTTTTTTTCAGCTTCACGCTGTATCCCGCACACAGCAGGGTAGGCAGAGGGAACCTAATGTTAAGACACTCCGTTCCCCACTTTCTGCCGAATTCTGGAGGCATTGCGTGTCACAACGCAACCTTGGACTTATTTTAATTGAAAAAAAAATTTTTTTTTGCTTCATTCTGTATCCCGCACACAGCAGGGTAGGCAGAGGGAATCTAATGTGTTAAGACACTCCGTTCTCCACTTTCTGTCGAATTCTGGAGGCATTGCGTGTTGAGTGGCAGAACTCAACGCCGCCCTTTGCCTGGAAGAGCGAAGAAATGGATATATAAATTTAAGTAAATATTTCATCCCCTCCAGTGGGGATCGAATTCACAACCAGTCGGTTTTATAGTCACATTTTGTGCCCTTGCGCCCCGACTGGCCTCAGTTAAGTTATCTTTTCATTTTGGAAAAATCTCTTTTGTTTTAATTGTATTAGGTTATTACAGAGTAGTTAAAACTATGGTTTCATTTAAAATGGTGATGACAAAAACACTCTGTATATAGGCGCATATATAGTAGCATATATGTATAAATAAACCTTTAATATAGTTCAACATCTGCCTAATAGACGACGTTGGTCCTTGTTACTACTTTTAATGCCGAAGATTGTTTTCTATTATAGTATATTAGAATGTACTCTGTGGTTCAGTCTGTCACAATCACAAGCCTGGCCGCACACGTACTATAATATTGTCAGTAATATTGAGTGTGAGTAGCCGGTTTCTCAATATTATTATAGATTTCTAGAAATTCTGTTTTTGCCACGGCAATATCGGAAGGAGCCAGGGTTATTGTCAATAATATTGTCGCGTGCTGACGCGCGTGGCAATATTTTACTTTAAAAAAAGGTAAAGGAGAATGACGCCAAAAACAGTGTAAATAGTGAAAATAATGATGATAATACTACTCCCACGGAAAAATAATATTTAATAGTACTTATTTAGAACTATTAAATATTATTTTTCCGTGGGAGCTACGCGCTCTGACCACTAAGCCAACGTATGGCTTAGTGGTCAGAGCGCCTGGTCGGTTTCCAGGAGGCGCGGGTTCGAGTCCCGCTACGTTCAAATTTTTATACGTTTTCTAAATAAGTATTTTTCTTTCCTAAGTGTGGAATAACAC
>DWLH01001270.1:0-13583 GCA_018249795.1 Heliconius telesiphe telesiphe
TATATATATATATATATATATATATATATATATATATATATATATATATATATATATATATATATATATATATATATATATATATATATATATATATATATATATATATATATATATACATATATATGTAAGTATTTATTTACCGGAGTAGAAATTCAATTCATAACCATTGATCCCATTCGAAGATTTCGAAAAAATAATTTTGAAATATTACCTTTACTTTTTACTAATAGACTCGACACAGGAAAAAAAGTTTTGCTAAACGAAAAGAACGTCGAAAGAACATCCGAATTGGACCAAAACATTTGACCAAAACGACAAAAGGCTACTAATATATCGATTTGTACTAAATTGATTAACCAATAAAATATTTTTTTCTTTGAAATGCTATATTTTTTAAGTACATACAATTATGTGTGTTCCATATTTGTCAGTAATCTTGATCGAAAAACTTCTTACCTTCCCAATTTATCAAAAGCAATACGATGTTGTTTTGTTCTTACGAGTGTTAAATTAACTTGACCAAATAAATTACTGAATATTATTTATCCAATCTTATAGCGTTAGTCACCAAATTCATTGTTATACAAAATATCTCGATTTCTCAGAAAATATTATAAAATATGTAAGTATGTGTAAACAACTCACCCATTGTTTGTTTTCTTGTGTACCTATATGAGCTGTAGAATTCAGTACCACTCTACTTGAGCGTCCTCGCAATACTGGTTATGAGGTTACGCTCTCTACATATTATTAATATATGCGTAAAATACCTAAAGACCTTTTGTGGCACAGTCTTAGTCTATCCGCTTCGATGGGTGCGGGTTCAAATCGCTCCATCAATGATTTCATATTTGTCAGCCTCGCTTCCATTAGTCTGATTCTAAGATCAGTCGTGTGATTTATATAAAGAGTAGAAAAAAAATAATTAGTTACTTAATTACTTACTGTACTCATAATTATTAAACTACTACTATAGTATAAATTGCCTACTCTATTACATTTTACTCATAAAATTTTATAGTACATACTAAAATATTTATTAAGTAAACGTATAAAAATTTGAACTTTAGCGTCTCTTACAAACCTCTTGGACACCTAATTGGTTCATTTCTCTTTCCTAAGTGTGGAATAATACTTAAAAAAAAAATGAAAATACTTATATGTTATTATTAAACGTAAATATGTATTGGTATTAAGTATATATTTAGTTCACCATTGCTACTGTATCTGTGCTAATGTTGTAAATAATTAAAGAATTGTTTTGTTATCAATTTTTGTAATTTCAAATAGCAATATTATACTGTAATGATCTTATATTTATAAGTTTTAATATTCGCAATAATTTATTATTAAAATGAAAATAAGTAAGTAAGTATAAGTTTATAAAACTATCACCAGAGGACACTACTAAAATGACGCTTTATGCGGTCGGAAAATTCGGGATATACTTTTAGACTTGGAGCGGAAAAAGAAAGAGGTCCTCTAGAACAACATATTGTATTAGAATTTAAGACAGACATTGAACAAGCTTAATAGTATTTTACTCTGGAAGATTTCTTCTGGAAGTTCTGTAAAAGCCTCGAGGTGTTTGATTTCTTTACAATCCTATGGCCTCTCGTAGTGCAGATGCTCAAAAGTGCGACGGCAAACGCGACAGATCGTGGGTTCGATTCCCACTCTAGGATAAAAGATTTAATATTTTCGCTCTGGCAACGAGGCAAAACGCGGCATTAAGTTTCGCCATTCAACACGCAATAATTCCAGAATTCGGCGGAAAACATAAAACGGAAGTGTCTTAATGGGAAAGACAATGGGAATCTAGTGTAAGACACACTAGGTTCCCAGGTTCCCTCTGTTTATTCTGCTTTCTGCGGTACACAGCGTGAAGTAAAAAAAATATATTTGATCTCAAAAATCTGACTTTGTCAATTAACAAAATACGTATAATGTTGTAGCTTTTATGACAATAATGCGGTTTTTTTAATCTTGTTCCCACTGGTCCACGTACGTCAACATACATAGATACGCGAGATACTAGAATCGATGCTCAGTAGAAATGCTGTGTCGAAAGGTAACTTATATTGGCAACACTCTTACTTCAACCACTCACTCATCCTCCCGGTGAGGTAAATACGCTATTATATACCTATGTACGGATTAAATCAGTTTAGTGTACCATGAACTGGTATATCCTGGCGTAACAATATACTCATATTTAAATGATCATATAGCTATTATGCTTGTTAGGTACTTTAGGCTAGTCGTGGCGCAGGGGCTCAATGTGTGACTGTAAGCGCGACTGGTTGAGGGTTCGATCCTCACTCGAGGTAATAAAATATTTAATTTTATATTTCCATTTCTTCACGCTGGAGTTGAAGTAAAGCAAGGCGTTGTGTTCTGCCACTCAACACGCAATGCCTCCAAAATTCGGTGGAAAGTGGAGAACGGAGTGTCTTAATACTAGGTTCCCTCTGTCTACTCTGTTGTGTGCGGGATACAGTATGAAAGTACTTTATAAGATTTTGTGCTAAAAAAAGTCTGTGTCAGTGTAGCAGATTTACACATTTTCAAGTTGCTTATTATTTTGTATACTGCATGCAGCAGGATAAGCAGAGCTTCCTCTATTGTTAACTGTTAAGACACTCCGCCACGACTGGCCTCATCTCTACAGTATCGGTTTGTATAGGTAATTGTTACATTCTGACAATTTCGTCGTAATTGAAGGAGAAATAGTTTTTGGGCATAATTTAAACTTAACAAAGCAGACTGATGTAAGTACCTATACAATATAAAAGCATGATGAACGTTAATAAGAATCTTTATTGCATTTTAATACATTTAAAAATAATCAACTCGGTAATCAACTCAGTCAATTATTAGCAAAATCATCGATGACATTACTTAGATAGATATCTATTAGGTAGCAACAAAGAAATTGGTCCGTAAATTTATTTTCTCGTAAAATTTGGCGCCGTGGACTATTGCCTATTTAGCCTTTTGGTAAACCCGTCACTGAAACAATACAGATGCCAAAATAAAAATTGGCCACTATTATCAACTCCTCTTACCTGTTACCTACCTATTTCTTAGAAAATTTACGTAGTGCATAGTAGTTATTTCCTTAAATAAATATAATACACTAAAACTTAAAATTTACGCTGCAGTTTTCAATGCGCTACTAATAATACGCTACTAATGCGTAACTTTATCAAAATCTGTACGTTCTATAAATGATGCCTTTGTACATACCAAAAAAAAGCCTAGATAATATTTACATAGTAATTTATTTTATGTGAATTTAAGAGAACCATTAAATTTGTGTTTTTCCTCAGCTAGTCTTGAATAATATCTACTAATCAAAATCAAGACAATTTTTCAAAATATGAAGTCTTTTTTAACTAAAATGGCGAGAAAAGGCGAGAGCTCGGTAATAAAAAATGGTCTAAAATTAGGTACAGTTTATATGCTACTTACAAGTCCAAAAATTACTTAATATAAAATAGTATCATACTGAAATTATATTTTTTAAAATAATTATTTATTGAGGCCAGCCGTAGCGCAGAGGCACAAAGTTTGCCTGTAAGTCGACTGGTTGTGGGTTCGATCCCCACTCGAGGAGATGAAATATTTATTTACATTTATATTTTCATTTCTTCGCTCTGGTGTCGAGGGAAAAGCGCGGCGTTGAGTTCCGCCACTCAACATGCAATGCCCCTAAAAATTGGCGGAAAGTGGGGAACGGAGTGTCTTAACACTAGGTTCCCTCTGCCTATCCTGCTGTGTGCGGGATACAGCGTGAAGCTGAAAAAAAAATTATTTACTGTACGTAAAGTACGATGCACTTAGAGCTTAAAAATAAGTACGTAATTGTTTTACGAAAGTTCGTGTTTAAATATAAATAATTAATAAAAGGCAGTGGTAAAGGAAGTTTCGTTTAAATATTTTACTTATTGTTGTGATTAACAACCTTTTCATTGTAAATAGTAATTAACAATTTAGTGAAGAATAGGTATTTGTAAAAACTAAAAATAATAACTGATTCATTGAAAATGCTTATATTTTTCACGCTCAAGAATTTACTGTATCTGGAGATGTGCAAAAAATAATAGTGAGAACATATTACAATTCCGTAAAATTACTTTAACAAATCAAAATTATTATAGTCAATTTGTGTGTGTTAACACTTTATATTACGTTTATTATAGAAAAAAAAAAAAACTTTCTTCTGTTGTATATAAAACGGCGCATGAAAATAAAAATAAAAGGTTAGGCTGATAAAATAAATTTTTTTTGGGATTATAATATAATTGAAAAAAAAGTTATATTTATTGCTATAGTATCTAATAAATTGTATTACATTTTATAAAATTTTCAGATAAATAGATTTGTACCATATCATACCATATGGCAGTTCTCCTAAAATTGTTATTTTTAACCAAAAATTATGTCTTTTTTAAAAACAGCGTGTAAAGCTGTAATTTTGCTGTGAGATATAAGCTTGAACACCATAATGCACGTTTATTGAAGTGGCATCTATGAACAACCCCTATTTATTTTATAGATGGATTTTTAAAAAAATGTGTTAATACGGACAATGACGACTAGTCTAGAATAATGATAAGCAACTGAAGGAAAATGATGCTGTGGTACCAACAATGATTCTTTACAACTGTATTGAAATTAAACACTTACTTATTTAGCTTCACGCTGTATTACTAGTGGGAAAGTCAGAAAAAACGGAACGTCTCGTCTCTTTCACCTCGTCCACTATCATCAACTTTTCATACATGCCATCTGTGATTTTTCTCCTTCATTATCTTTGATGCGGTATTTTCGAAGGTCTAGCTTTATTACCGCTCACTTTTTCTTCATTAATCTTTTTTGCTATTCCTTCATCATCAATCCATTCGCACGTTCTATTATATTCTCACCGTGAAAAGTATGATTGACTTATTCCTAGTGGATCAGTATATTTAAGGTTAAGTTGTGGACACACGAGTGCTGAGGATGCTATCCTGGGAACAGACCAATATATAGTCGTTGCTAGAATAAGGAGTCTGTTTCATTTTGAGGTACGAGACGTCCAAACTTGGAGTCGAATGATTGCATAAGAAGCTGGAAGTTTTAAGATCCATCGATTAAAGAGGAATAAGTACTTCCAAAATATTAGACAACTGTGAAATAGAAAACGGAAACGTTGAAGTATACTCTGCCATTATATTAAGGAATGATATGAGAAAAGCAGCGACAGAAATATGTGGTAAATGAAAACGAGGTTTTAGTAAAAAGCACGATAAATGGTAGGATGATAAAGTAAAAGACACTGTAGAGAAAAAAAGCTCGTTAAGATCACAAGGCCTCAGATTAACCTTTTTAAAAAAGAAAAAGGATAAGCTACAAAGGTATCAAACGAAAGTACTGATAAAGATGAAGCGTGAAAGTTCTGAGAAAGAAAGAAATAAAATTTTAACGAGCAACATTTCTAACGAAATTTTTGTAATTCCTAAAGTTGTTTTCTAATTTGCCACACATTTTACAGCAGTGAGCAGGTCGCAGGAGGTCCTAAACCAAGAATTTTTTTTAGATGTTTGACACGGGTGTAAGATATTTTGGGAGACTACCTCGGTACGATACTTTAATCACTTCCCTTGTTGTAAAGTCTGTTTATAGAGATCGCTCAGCCTGTGTGCGAGAAGGAAAAGGCATGTCTCACGTATTGAATATGGTTGCGCCATGTCAACTTGGCAGCATGCCGACAAAGTGACATGCGAGGGAAAAATTCCTTGCCAAGGAAAGTCCTTTCTTAAAGAAGGACCAGAGCCTGTTCTTGCATTTGAAAGAAATGAAGAAAAGACGCACAGGCGTATCGCTGTTTGTGGGCTGAAAGATCTTAAGTTAGCTAACAAAGAAACCATACTCACATACTTACTCACAACTTTTGAAACAGAAAGAATTGCAACATTTTAAGAGTATTTTAAGAGAAAAGCTTCCATTAAAACTATTATACAGGGTGGAAGCCTTTACGGAACCTTTTACGGAAACAGCATATAGGGTAAAATATTTCAAACTCATACCTAAAGAAATTAATCAAGATGCCTCAATAGTTCGGACGTAGGATTTTTTTTCATTTCACGATTTTTATCCATATCTGTATTTCGTGTGACGCGATTACGTGTAGATCCCAATAACGTAAACACTTACTACTACAAAAAATACTGCTAAAGGTTAAACAATTTTGAACTTTATCGCCAAAACCTGCGGCTCGATTTCAGAATGAGGCGTGTGCGGCGGTGTTCCTTTGATAGGTTTATGTGTGCGTGCGTCGTCCTTACAAATGGCGTTTTATTTTAAAACGATAATTTTATTATTTATTTTGTTTGAAATAATAACTTTTTCATTTTTGGGAATTAATTTTTTTCTGATTTATATTAGGCTTTTATAGAGTAGTTAAAACTGTGGTTTCATTTAAAGTGGTGCTTGCACTTCCACCCTGTATATTTAAGTCTAACAAGAAAGTTAATCCAATTCTTAAGACCATGGAAACGTAATTTTCCTCTGCAGTGTGTAGACCTATAAAAACTAGATAGTAACTGAAATTTAACATACATTGTTCAAAAAAGGTGAAGCATCGCTATTGGGGGAATTTCCGATGTCAAGAATGGACATGCATCGAAGTCAGCTGCGTCTGGGTAAAGAGCGGATAAACCTAACCATAATATCGGGTCTTATAAATTATAAACCCTCACTCTGGGGAAAGATATATACAGGAGGAAGATCACGAAAAAACATAAAAAACCCCCGTATGGCATTTATAAAGAGATTGACGAGTGGTAATAGTGGATAAAGTAAAACATACAGAGAGTAGGGCTTTTGGCGCTCCGTTCTCTCTACTAACCCCGCTAGGGATAAAGTAAGATATAGAAAAAAAGAATAATGAACAAAAAGAACAACTAAAGAATATTAATGGAAATCATTAAAATTTAGATATATTTTATTAAGTCTAAATCTAAAATTTAAGTAGAAGTAGCTTATTTTTGTAATGTTCTATATGCGAAAAACAATAATAATATTTATAACGTTTCCATTACACTGAAACTGAATGCTATGGAAGTGATATAGCAAGAAGATACAAAAGAATAGAATCCGAGAAAAATTGAAGAACAAAATTTAGGTACTACGTAAATTTTTAATCATAGCTGGTTTAAACATTAAAAATTCATCACACGATCCATCCATAACCTATTAGAAATATGTCTAAGATTCAGGATTACAGCCTGAAATCAGATCCATTCGTCTACTCTAAAAGCTAACAATCATTGCCTTCAGCTTACTTCTCTTCCAGCGTCATTGCCATTTTGTACCATTTTCCTGGCAATGACGTCGCAATCAATGATGTTCTCACATAAAACACGTTGGAATTTTATCAAAACCTCATTTTGAATGAGTACATGAAATGAGCTGGTTACTGATTTTGTTCAAAATGTCAATATAAGTATATATTAAAGATTACTGAAACATTTTGAATCTAAAAGTAGTAAATAAAGATATCAATGACGATTGATGTGCTAAAATTAGGAGAATCCAATTTAAGACTTATTTATAAATTGTTAAAGCATCCGTGGCGGCAGTTGCACCGTCGGAAATTAGAGCTCTGTATGCTAACATTATTATAACCCAAAATAAACAGTACGTTAGATAACGTATTTTGCGTGGCAATAATTAGAACAAAAGCTCGCTCAATCAATGACCCTATTTTTATAAACTTTTTTTGCGATCGATTTTTGTGTAGCTACACCTAAATTATAAGCACGTTTTATTATTAAAAACTTTAAGTATGTACTTATTTCATTAAAAATAGCAAAAAAAGTTAATATAGTTTAATTACGAATATTTTTGAAAAGAAATTAGCTAAGAACACACCAAATCTCCACGTAAAATATTCAATTTTATTCTTAAAATATATTTTTGTATACACTAAATCATTAAACTTGTCTAGACTACTTGTTTATTATTTAGGTAAGTATTAATTATAATATTCATCTTCTTTAAATTATTTACTATTAATGAGTAAACACAAGGAAATTGAAATTTGTGCGTTTTGGAGAACTGCCACATACCTTGTTGCCTGTATAATCTATGTTCATGCCACAATTCGCTTCTTTACTCTACCCATAGATAAAAAAGTCAATTCAAAAATTTCGGTTTGTTGATAATGTCAAACTTTTAACGGGTGAAGTTACGCGAATTCCGAAGAGCATTTAATTCAATATTATACTTTTATTAATATATATTTTTTATTTATGAAATAATCATAAAAAGTTAATAACGCTATGGTGATTTAGTTATATAGTGTACATAAATTTATTTTTACGGCATTTATAATCATGGATCATTTCACTCAGGTAGGTTTAGATCAAGTTTCCGTAACGGCTACTTTGTGTACAAATTGATGATGTTTTGTTTAAATCAATGAACTTTATATTCCAGCGAATGTTAGAAAGGGCGAGAGCTAGGCAAGAAAAAATTGATCAGAAATTGGCTAATTCCGGACAAGCGGTACCAAAGCGGAAACCGTTGACGGAGAACATCATTAAAAACGAGTCGCCCATTAAATCCCCGATCAAAAATTCTAGAGAATCCATATCATCACCTAAGAAATTTAAAGATCCTATTTGCGATACGCCTGTAATCAAAAAAGTTATTCAGAAAAGTGACTTTACTACTGCTTCGCCTCAGAAGCGTAATGATATAGTAGTAACACGAAAAGAATTTAAAAGTCCGAAAACAAGTTTAAATAGACGCAATTCCGATGTTTCCGTTGAAATCAACATTTCTCATAGGAATGACATTCAAATTGAGGTTCAAGTTGAAGAAAGAGATGCACCCATCAGCATTATTTATGATGCTTCAGGAGACATTGGCAGTAATGTTATCATTAAAGAAATCGAAGGTTAGTGCTATTTAAATACTTAATTTACCAATGAACTGTTTTATTACTTTAAACTTTTTTAACATTCATTAAGGAGTTTAATAAATAAAGAAAATAGTATATAAAATATTATAAAACTTTTAATGTGATTAAGAAATTAGAAATATTTAATATTGATTAACGTTATATTTTGATAACATACTGTGTAAATATAAAATTTCTTTTTTTTATGTCTATAATATAATAATAGCTTATTTCAGATTAGATAATTAAAACTTTCTAATCACTCAAAACTTAAAGTTATTTATTATATAATAAAAGGTCAATGCACAAATGGCTAAGCAAACATTTTCCTTTATATTTTGCATATTAGTCACAAAAGATAATATTCAAAGAATTACTAAATGTTGTTTGCTCATTTGGAACCATAATTAATATCTTTAATGTTGTCATTTCTTCTCTTTTGTATGAAGTTGTTGGCTATTATATTTTCCTTGTGTTAGTAAGTTAAATCTATACTAATATTATAAAAATGTTAATCTAAAAAAACTACTAGTTTAAAAAATTATTTCATTATTTACTCAATAAAAGGGCTATCTGTTTATTGAAGAAAGTCAGTCTATTCTATATTATTTGATGTTAATATTTTCTATGTAACCCAAGGTGCCTTCAGTGAGGGTTAAACTTAGTTTGTGTCTAATTTAGTCTGTACTGTTGGCCATTTCCATTTTAGCACATCGGCAAAGCCAAAACTATAATTTTATAAACTAAGGAATTTTTAAATCACTTTCAGATGACACTCCAAAGTTAGGAAAGAAAGCTTTGGATATGGCTGAACAAAAAAATGAAAAGACAGCTGTACGGAACAATTTCAAGTCAAGATTGGATAGACTTGGAAATTTGTATTCTGGTAAGTTAGCATTTATTTTTATATTTTTTTACTTGTATACCATGTAGTTTCAAAACAATGTAAATATTACTATTTGTATTAAGTTTTAAACTTTATGTATTTAAAATATTTAACATCCCATGTAGATAACAGCAATAGATAATATTGTAGTATATCCATATTGTTTTTGTTGTATAAGATATTATTAGACATTATTAGACTGGCAGCCATTTTGGAGTGGTGGTCAGTTTCTGACTGTAAATGTAATAATTGTGAGTTTGATCCCTACTTAAGAAAAGGATTATATTTTAATTGTTTACCATACTTTGGTAGATATTGAGTTCCAACTTAACATGCAATGTTTCTAATTTTGGTGAAAAGTGGAGAAGTCTATGTTGTCTCTGACGCTGTGTGAAGCTGTAAAAAGAACTATAAAATAAATTTTCTAATATAAATCTATTCTCACAATTTCGAGGCCAGTTGTGGCACAGGAGTACAAGTGTGTGACTGTAAATAATTGTGATTTCAATCTCCACTTAAGGATATGAAATATTTATTTAAATTTATATTTTCAATTCTTTGCTCTGGTGTCGAGGCACAGCATGGTGTTGAATTTGGCCACTCATCACACAAGGCCTCTAGAATTCGGCGGAAAATGGCCAACAGAGTATGTTAAGACACTCTGTTGTGTCCTAGTGATAACTAGATTCCATCTGCTTACCCTGCTGTGTGCGGGATACAGTATGAAGCTGATTTCATTTTTGACATTTTTTTAAAAGTGTTATTCCACACTTAGGAAAGAAAAATATTATAAAAAACGTATAAAAATTTGGACGTAGCGGGAATCGAACCCGCGCCTCCTGGAAACCGACCAGGCGCTCTGACCACTAAGCCATACGTTCTCATCAAGCTACGTTGAAATGATTTAATTTTTTTGATTAAATTTAATTTACTGCATTACAGATAAGCCGGAACTCTCATCACCAATACATCGTACAGAGCAAGAATTCACTTCAGAAACTCCCCCATTAGTCCCAGAGGCTCGGAAAGCAAAACCTGGTGGAAAGAAATTTGGTAGATTGGCAGCTTTGGCTGATGAAATCAATAATTGGGAGGATGATCTGTCTCATCATACATTTGTAAGATATTATATTTTGTGAGTTTTTTATAACATAGATGAAAGTGAATGTGACAGTTGTGGATTTAATTGTAACTCGAGGGAATTATTTCCATTTAATACCTCTGACAAGATTCTTCTATAATATAGAATATTCCTAAAATTGGATGGACAGTGGAGAATGGATTTTCTTAAGAAAAGGTTCCCTTTGTATACCTTTTTTTTTAAGCTTTCGCACACTGCAAAGTAGGCAGATGGAGTCTAGTGTTAAGACACTCTGTCCCATTTAATTAAAAAAATATTATTTCAATACAATTCTATTGTCACATTATTATGTCACAATGCTATATAGAAAAACATCCTGAAACTGCTTTCTTTTAAAGAGAATGCTTAAATATTTGTATCATAGAGTTTATCTTAATTGTAATATTACCAATATGTTTCGAGGAAATCAAACTTTTGCTGCATAGTAGACTTTATTTACTTACTAGCAGAGTCTAATAGTTACTGGATAAAGTGCTAAAAGAAAAACTTTTTGTAGCTTAACTTAAGTTTATTTTATTGTGTTTTTATGTACAATTGTTAATTTATTTTTAACCCATGTTTATAGCAACAACCGGAAACAACAAAAGCTGCTGGCAAAACAAAAGAGGAGAAATTGGAGGCATCCACACTTGATGTGTCTATCCATTCACTCAGAGACATCAACAAAGTTTTACAAACTGCTAATAAAAACACTAAGGTGAATAAATATATATTTGTTATTATATATAAATAAAAATAATATGTATTAGCTTTACTAAAACTAAAGGTAGACTAATAAGCTATAGAGTTCCATCACTCAATACACAATATTTCGAATTTTAAGCTGAAAGCAGAGAATAAAATGTCTTAACACTGGGTTGTCTATGCTTACTCTGCTATATACAAGATAAGACGAATGAAGTTAAAATGAAAATAAACTCAAAATTCAAAGAAGCACCAATAATAGTGCACAAACTCATATTTATTCATTAAAATTAAATTAAATTAGCTTCACGCTGTATCCCGCACACAGCAGGGTAGGCAGAGGGAACCTAGTGTTAAGACACTCCGTTCCACACTTTCTGCCGAATTTTGGTGACATTTATTCATTTTAATTGTAAATGACTATGAACATGGCTATCTAACTTTCAAGACATTTTATTACGCAGATCAGCTTGTTTAGACTGCTTCAAATCTTTTGTTTGTTATGTTTTTCAATGAAACAAATAAAAATTGAGTAATATTTTGCTTTATTACGTCCATAATTTACCCTAGTCTTAAGACTATGAATAATATGTTATAAGATTCTTTTTTACTTATTTATTAATACTTTCTTATAGTCACTCAATACAAATACCTTCAAGAAACCTGTGAACGAGTGCCAGCGGCTTGAGAGACAGATTGTAGCTGAATTGGTAAGTCATAGATATATAAGATTTGCTTGTTTTTAAATGTTTTTTACAGGAATTTTATAATCTAAATATAAAATATGTTGAAAAGTATTTATACATTTAATAGTTTATATATGAAATTTCATAAAATTTAAGTGATTTGAAGAATTACATTTCTTAAAACTAATGAATGAAATATTTGAAAAAAAAATGAAAGGTAAGTTTTTATCATTACTTCTTTTTTTTGTTTATTTGTAATATTATTAAATATGATACTAACAATGTACTCATTATTTATATATTTTTCCATGTACTTGATTATGAAATAGTTGCACTGTGTATTCCTTCTTATTTTTTAAAATTCTCTCTTTATTAATTTCTGTATATATATTTTTTTATATTCTATAGATATGTATATCTATATTTTTAATAACAAATGAGTACCTACGACTGGTCAAGGGGTGGCGGATATTATAATACAATAAGGTCAGTAATGGTGTTGGTATTTTAGTTTTAAGTGACGAAGTTGCATCATTACTATACATTGTAATTGTTTCATGTGTTATAATCGATTGATAGCTGATTATAAAGTGCCATTATTATTTCTTGTAAATTATTTTACTTCTTTTTTTCTTTTATTTTACAAAGTAAGCAAAGAAACACGACAGAAGAGACTTAAAAATAGTTCTAGAGATTTCATAAAGCTGTATAAAGCCTAAGGAAAATATCTAAAATTTTGCTTATAAAGCATGTTAAATTGTACCATATTGTACTAATATGTAAAGATCTTTATAAATCTTATGAGGCCATTGTGACGCAATGATTGGAGGAGTACATTTTTAATTTAATATTTTCATTTCCGTGCTTTGTTAAAGAAATAAAGCTTAGCATTGAGTTCTGCCATTTAACACGTAATGCCTCGAGAATTCGACGGAAAGTCTCTTAAGACTAGGTCCCAGGTTCTTTCTACATGACCCACTATGTCCAGGATACTCTTTGTATCTATTTATATAAGCTATTTTTTTTTTATAAATATCCCAAAACACTATGGTTTCTGTCGAGCGCCTGTTCAAATGTAGTTCAAATGGGGTGTATTTCGAAGTAGACTTGAACTATTTCAAATCGGAACTAATCTCAATGAGTCACACCAACACATTAAAATTTGACTATAACAGTTAAATCTTTATTCTTATGAAATATTTAATATTTTCATTTCCTCGCTATGGTGAC
>DWLH01001271.1:0-13575 GCA_018249795.1 Heliconius telesiphe telesiphe
TAATAGGCTTATAGAACTGTTTAGCGCTAAAATGCTGTTATGAATACCATTTTTTGACGTTTTCCTTATAGTAGGTTTATAGAACACTTTATCTGTTCCATAACTTTTTATGAATAAGACCGTTAGTTATTTACGGCTGAACAAAACAAAGAGATATTTGTATTTTTTGAATGTTGTGAACATTTTTTACTTTGTTAAAGCGTCACGTCTTGCCTTATCAGAAAAGTCAACAAGAATGAGCCGTCAAACGCTAGGGTAAGAAGATATGAAACTCCGTATTTTTGGGGAGGAGTTGATAATATGTTTTAATTTAAGTAAATCATGTTAACTTCGTTAGAGATTTTTCAATGTTAATAATCACGATTCTTGGAAAACTTTTCTCTTGGAAAAAAGAATTGATAAGTTTCATTTTGGAATTGTTTATGTCAATTACCAATCATAATAATGTTTATTTTGATTTTTATTATTTTTTATTTTCGATGCTCACATAAATTGCATTAGATATATATATATATATATATATATATATATATATATATATATATATATATATATATATATATATATATATTGCTTTTTAAACGTGCAATGTACTTACATCAACTTATATCAAAATTTTATGAAAAAATGTTAAAAGTTTCTTATTGTAATTAAAATAAATTTGCTTTAACCAAAAATTACATTGTGTTATACAGAACTTATGTAACAATATTTTGTACAACTTTTGAAAACAAATTTGCAATCAAGCTACGAAATAACTATACATAACAACAAACTACTATTCAAAGCTTTTAAAGCTTCCGAAACTTTACCAGATCTAAAATTAGTTCTAAATCATGAAATTCAAATACAATATTGAATATATTGTATTTGAATATATATAATTATAATATATTCAATATTTCTTCATATATTAAAAAAAATCACTTCACGTATCTTTTGCATATAAATGTAAAGGTATAATTAATTTAATGTTAAGACACTCCGTTCTCCACATTCTGCCATTTCTTCAATTCTCGGATAGTTATCGAATAAATCCGAATAATTTCGTATAAAATATTTTAAAAGGACCCGTACCTGCGAATTTTTTACGGGTAACGTAATTGGTTAAATTAAAGCGAAAGAGGCATGGACTCTTTAATTATGAAGTAACGACGTATTCTATAAATAACGTGTCGTGTTCTTTAAATTGCCTCAGTGAATATCTTAAATTTGGTGCGAACTGGTTTTTTGTTTAAAATATGTATGGATTTTAAGCTGTCCATCGGTCCAAATATGAGATAGTTATGAGTTTGATTCCCAATCGAGTGATATTTAGTATTTAAATTACATATTTTCATTTTAAATTCATGTGAATTAGTGTAGAGACAATATTTTGTCATGATATGTAGCGTTTTGGTCGACGGAACTCAACACCGTTCTTTTTCTATATAAAACATTTTAAATACAAAGTTATTTTAGTTTTTACCTTTACATACAAGAATTTCACTTTTATAAAATAAAAAATGAACTAACATTTAAATATCAATTAATGAAGATTTTAAGGAAGATTAAGCGCTTTAACATTCCTCTTACCTTCCGCGAAGCACCAGGAAGTTCTTAATAATAGACATAATTTAATTACCCTCTGGGAGTATTTTATGAAAGTACATTGGCTGATTGGTGTTAATTAAGACGTGAGTACCGATTTACATAATATTATAAGTGTTTAGGATACTGACATTTTTTTTTTATTGATATTTTTTGGTAGCAAAAGATTTGGTAAAGATAAGTAATTGGGATCACAAATGAAAGGTTTTTTTTTTTAATTTTGAAGTGTTATCACATATTTAGCAAAGAAACCTTTTAAGAGGTTCAAATCACGCTATGTTAATTTTTTTGAGTAAATAAATAAATTAAAAATTGTGAATTTCGTATATCCTTTCATTTAATATGTATTTTAGTAAAAAAAATATAAAATAAAATAAATCTGCTTCACGCTGTATCCCACACACAGCAGGGTAGGCAGAGGGAACCTAGTGTTAAGACTCCATTCTCCACTTTCTGCCGAATTCTGGAGGCACTGCGTGTTGAGTGGCAGAACTCAACGCCGGGCTTAGCCTCGACACCAGAGCGAAGAAATGGAAATATAAATTTAAGTAAATATTTCATCTCCTCGAGTGGGGATCGAACCGACAACCAGTCGGTTTTACAGTCACACCTCTAAAAATATATATATATAAAATTCAATAAATAAAAATATTGACACAAGACATATCTACATTAGTACATTTTGTGTGTTTCAAACATATACGCACATACATATATAATTCTGGTAATCCACAACCAGTCTCGTTCACAGTCACACACTTGTGCCTGTGCCACGACTGGCCTCACAGAACTCAGTCTAGTTGATAAAGTGCAATATTAGTTTTCGTCATGCAAAAAAAAGCAACGCAAGTCAAACAATTTTATTTGCCTTAAGAATTCACTAGATAGATAGATCTCTCTCAGTTGTGAAACGTCAATAGGGAATTCTGAGAGTGAGAAATAGACCAACCATTTCGAGCGTTACATCTGAGAGTGTTTATATTATAATTGTTAAAGTACTAATTACAGTTTGCTTGTTATTTCACTCCGGTATGCGGGATAAAAACGTGAAAAAATAAATTATAATATAAAAAGAACTAAAATATTGCACCTTTGTGTATCAAAAGTAAAGAATATATTTATGCCTTTTTTAGCTAAACACTATTTGTGTCTATTCAAATAAATTGCTTAAAAACAGACTCCGGTTTGAGTAACTGTTTAAATCTTACTATGAAAGTCTATAATGAGCGATTTTACATACATCTGGAGATGAGCCAAGACGTCGGTGTTGATTTAAAATCTTTAAGCTGCTAATAAATCTTCAAAGCTTGCCTGTCGATTGGAATTATTCATTCGACCATTTGAATATGCTTCACAATTTACCAAAAGGTTATCTTGCTTTTTACGATGTAAGTGTACAAATCATTTTTAAAATTGATATTTATATACTATAGTTTACATATATATTTCTTATTTTATGTTTAAATGTACTAGCATAGAGTAATTAATAACTAACGACCTGAATGCTGATTCGCCCGCTTTTACCTTTTAATATTATTGCCAATTTTTTTTAAAATCTTTACATAAATTGTAACCTATTATATAATTCTGATGTATAATACATATAAGGAATACTAATATAAAGTTTCATCGAACTCCGTTCAGTACTTTTTGTGTGAAAGTGGAACAAACATCCATCCTCACAAACGTTCACATTTATAATATTACTAGTATTACGCATGTACACTCTATAAAAGTATAGTTGATAACACCTGTACTAGAACAGGTGTTTTCAAACAATTAACATAATGAAGGAGAAAAACGCCTTTTATAGTATATATTCGTTATTTATTGAAGTATTGATAATATAAATGAAATTAATGTAGGCATAAAGGACTAAAGGATATATATGATTGTAATGTTTTCGTAAATTTACATCATTAAAAGCGATTATTAGAGAAACGATAATCTTTATATATAAACATTAACCTATGGGAGAATGAAAACCTCAACCATCGCATACATATTTCCTAACTTAATCATACATGTACGTGATAATTTTTTTAGCTTCACGCTGTATACTGTACTCCGCAGGATATGGAGCAGGAGCCTAGTGTTAAGACATTGCGTGTTGAGTGACAGAACTTACCGCCGCGCTTAGCTAGAGAGACTAGAGAATGAGAGATAAATAAAATGAAAATATTAAATATTTCACTTCGTCGGGCGGGCTTCGGAACCTCAAAATGTCGCGTTAATAGTCATAAGCTTGGGCCCTGCGCCACGACTGGCCTCAGTATTGATACATGCAACGTATATGTAAATTATAAAAGTATATAAAAATCGACGTTGAGTTCTGCCACACAACACGCAATGCCTCCAGAATTCGTCAGAAAGTAGGGAACGAAGTGTCTTAACACTAGGTTCCCTCTGCCTACCCACCTGTGTGCGAGATACAGCGTGAAGCTAATTTATTTATTTTTTTATATAAAAATCCCACACAAAAAATAAAACTTATAATAACCATATTTTTACATAAGAATCTCTTTAACAAACGACACTAATCATATCAATTGAAACAACAAAGAACAATGTATGAATGAGTAAGAGCCCTAAATAGCTTCATTTCATCGAGGGAACGTATGAAGGGCGTTGTTTACGTGCTTTTTACAAGAGACGCGTTAATTTTAGATGCGCATGCGCATCCGCCTAGCTGCTGATTCAGCTGTGGCTACGTAACAGGTCATAGACTATTATGCGCATTAGTGATGGAGGCCGTAGTGCTGTAGGCATGTGTGTACTGTGACGGTCACGGGTTCAATAACCACTAGGTGATTTTTTTTTTCCTAGATTGATAAGTGCAATCACAGCGTTGAATTTTGTTTTCTAAACGCAATGTTTCAAAAGTAGAAGACAGAGTGTCTCAGCACTAGGCGTTTTCTGTCTACCTTGCTATATACTACTTGCTATATTGTCGATGCAATATATGTATGTGTTAATAATACATATCTTTTTTAGATTCTTTATCATCAGATACATCAAAATACTCGCTGATAAAACAGTTATCAATAACACTATTGGTTTGATACATCATAAAAGTATACAAACATTTTTAAAACACTACATTTATTAGATATTCTTATAAAAAGATTCTGCGGCCTTATAATATATATTTTTTTCATATGTTAAGACACTCCGTTTCCCCATTTTCCGCCGAATTCAAAAGAAATTGCGTGTTGAGTGGTGAAACTCAACGCCGCGCTTTGCCTCGATAGCAGAGCGAAGAAAATATTAAATATTTCATTTCCTTGAGTGGGAATCGAACCCACAACCCGTCGCATTTACAGTCTCACTTTATGACTTTATGACCCTGCGCCTTGACTAGCGTGTGATACGCGGGAGTAAATAAATGTATTCGTCCCACATTATTTAACAAACAATAAAACATTTGTACTCTATATATTTATTGAAATAACACAATTAAATAAACAATAAACGTTTTATCCTTATTTACTTTACCATTTCTCTAGACATATAATACAAACACCGATCGTCGAAAGCGTGATCCAGACTCGACGTTCCCTACCAATTTTACGATTGTCAGTTGGGGAAGTATCTTATAAAAGGTTGAAATTTAAATTTTACGTACGTACCTTCCTCGAGCATTTAGAATGTTTCATGTGTCATACAACTCGTCGTGTAAAATCATTTTTGTATCGAAACAAAACAACTCTATACATCTTATTTAGAAAACGTATAAAAATTTGAACGTAGCGGGACTCGAACCTGGACCCTCCTGGAAACCGACCAGGTCGGTTAAGTATTTTTCTTTTCTAAGTGAGGAATAACACTTTAAAAATGTCTAAAAAAACTCTTTATATCGTTAAATTAGAAAAAATCAGGTATTCGCCTGGCGGAATTTTTTCGTGGTTCTCTCGAAACTCGAGCTCTCGTTCGTCACTCATTATATCGCGAAGAAGCTGTGTGTAGTACCCGTGATCAAGGCCGACGCGAAAACTGTTGATCTTTAATGAGAAATTTAATTGTTTAAACAAGTTTCATATGTTAGTCTACAATACTGCCAAGACATTTAAAATTTTATGGAAAAAACAAAATATTTTATATAATACTATCATGTATTTAGACTAGCCTGGCTTAATAAATGATAACTATCAGTTAGATCTGGAATTGAGGAATGTTGTAATTTAAAAAAAAAGAAAGTTTCTGAGCGCAATTTTGTATAAAATGAATTACATAAATATATGTTTGTAATGGTGCTTTTTGCTGATTTTCGTACATTTTCACTTCTTGCCAATTTTTCGATGACGTAGCTACTATGTATATATATATATATATATATATATATATATATATATATATATATATATATATATAGGTTTTGATTATGCTGTATCACATATAACATTTATACATGACATAAATGGCCGTATATTTTGATTGCGAAAACAAAAAAATCTAACTTTTAAGGTAATTACGAGTGTGATTTTTTTCTCTGTTCCAACGTACCTACTGCAAATCTAAATATTTTCTATTAGATTCAGCTTAATACCACACCTCCAAACGATTAAAGCAAAAGGTCTCGACAGACGGACAGACATACAGAAAGAAGAAAAATATAAGAGTTCCTTATTTTTTTCTTCAAATATACGAAACCCTAAAAATCAAACACAGAATATACAGTATGTCGGAAATATTAAATTGTAATATACTTATGTTGACGTTATTTATCGATATGTCCACTTGCCGTGTCCTTGACAACGCCTGACGCTTATCTTGGCTTATCCGAAAATTCTATTACGAAGACCGATATCGTCTAATATAAATAACTGGATTTTTCTGCGATTCTTTCCTTTTCGAACGTTAAAATATTTTTTATTAAACAATCGTTAAATAATAGTGTTATCACTTATTTTATTCGAATCTGAAAATCGACAAGAAACAAGATATAATGCTACAGTCGTCCTATGTCAATGTATTTTGTATTTGAAGATGAACATTTGTTTTAAAAAGTTTTTTTGTTTTCTATGTTATTATTACAAAATAAAAATGACATCCGTCTTTTGAAACCTTTTAGAAAAATCTATTTGTAAATAATGGAGAATATGTATATATTTTTAGGGTTCCGTATCTTTTTTACTTTGTTCAATATAATTCATTCCCTTTTGGTAAGCAATAAATTATTATCATACATGTCATAAAGTTGTAAGCTTCATGATGCAAAATAAAAACAAATCTAATTTACTAACTTCACGGTGTATCCCGCTCACAGCAGGGTGGGCAGAGGGAACCTAGTGTTAAGACACTCCGTTCCCCACTTTCTGCCGGATCTTGGAGGCATAGCGTGGCAGTGGCAGAACTCAACGCCACGCTTTGCCTCGACACCAGAGCGAAGAAATGGAAATATAAATTTAAGTAAATATTTCATCTCCTCGAGTAGGGATCGAACCCACAACCAGTCGATTTTACAGTCACACGTTGTGCCTGGCCTCTGTTTTTTTTAATTTACTAACTAATATCCTGCCCAAGCAAGCGGGCACAAACGTGCTACTGTACGCGTCACATGATCTTGAGTTTACTTCCTACTCGAGAAAGTGGAGAACGAAGTGTCTTAATACTAGGTTCCCTGACATATGCAGCACACTGAATACTCTTTCTGATTTAGCCCAAATATAATATATAATATTTATGTAAATTATCTTCAAAAGATCGGTTTTTCGCGTGGAGAACGACAGATGATGCCTACGATGTCGGACACTCAAAGGTTCAAGCGGATATAAAAAGCAGAGCCTGCACATTAATTTTAAGGGCCTACGACGCTAACCGACTTCAACAAGGAATATTTCTGCATCAGGAGTAAAAGTTGAGTGCACTACATGCAGCCTCGAGGATTTCAACTGCATTTTTTACAAATTATATAAATGGAAAGCATTACATGTTCTGGTCGTATTCAAAAACATTTATTTATTTGCCTATATTATGTAAATTTTAAGATTTTTCGTTATGATTTTTTTCGTGTTTCATTGGTCTGACGAGATTCAAGATAACTAAAAAAAGTGAAAATTTAGCAATATGTTATTCCGTTTTTTTACATTTTTAGTCCTATTCTAAAGTTTCGAAAGAAAAAAACTTTTTTACAAAATCTCATCATGCGATTATTTTAAAACTGAACGGTTTCCAACGGGCGAGGGTCCGATTTAAATTTTTATACGTTTCCTAAAAAGTGAATAATTCCGTTTGCCAACATAGTATTCTATATATATTAAAGTATATATATGTATGGAGCAACGGATTATGACTATATTTTTATTTATAGACTAAAAATCCCATATTATAATGCAGTGAGGTCAGACCCACATCTATAGCATTCAGTCAGGCGTATAATATACAGGCAGTATTTTGATAAGCACTCAAGTCAAACGAAAAGAATTCATTGGTAACCAACCAGTACAACGCATTAGAGTCGACAACACAATTCGAGGCCAGTCGTGGTGAGGGGCATAAGTTAAGGGTTTGATTCCCACGCGATAAAATGAAATATTTAATATTTTTATTTCTTCGCTCTGGTGTCGCAGCAAAATTCCGCCACTCAACACGTAATGTCTCCAGAATTTGGCAGAAAATGGGGAACAGAGTGTCTTAATACTAGGTTCCTTCTGCTTACCCTCCTTTGTGCGGGATGCAGCGTAACGCCAAAACAGAACTACACGTTAGGTGTAACTAAAATAACACTTTACCAATATCGTTTATAAATTATACGAAATAATATTTTATGAGTCGTAAGCTTAAGTAAATAGCAGATAGTAGTTGTCTCTTAGTTTCCTAATAAAATGAATTTTAAGTAAGTGCGTGGTGCAATGTCTATCGATACTGAGCAGCATTTTATGAATTTCGTAATCTAGATATAGATTTAGATATATCGACATTTTCATCACTCTTCTTTGTATTAGCCTACATTTTTTAATCCGTTCCCCATTTAGAACGCTCTATCTTGCTACCAGGGTATGGAAAATAATCAATAAATCATTCCTCCTGAATAGGTATCGAACTTACAACCGTACGTTACAGTCAGACACTGTGTCACTGCACCACAACAGCCTTGTGCATAAATTATAAAATAAAATATCTTAAATATACCACAATCACAACCATATAAAATTTTAATACAAATATTTACAAACTACATTGTCGAGAACTACAAAGTTTGCGTGTTTTCTCCGACCCTCATTGTGCTAACAAGTTAAACTATTGTTGTTATCGAAACAATAAGAGCCTCTTAATACTAAACAGTAACAAGCCAGTAGTCTGTAGTCGTCTTCAAAGTCGGTGTAGTTTATTAATGATTTATTAACTTAGCGACGTGACTGTAACGGGTTCGATCTCCACTCAAGGAAATTAATTATTATTTATTCATATTTCCATTTCTTCGCTCTGGCAACAAGGTAAAAGTTAAGTACTATTTAAAAAATATATATATATATTATTAATTATATATAATATATATTATATTTGTAATTTGTATTAGGTACTTTCAGATACTGTTAGATAATTAAAAATGTTGTCTTAGTGATATTTATAATAGTATACCCAACGAGAAAACAGAGGCTTTTTTTTTATTTAGCGCTGGAGCCTGGAACCAAGACCACTTTGTGTAACGTAACAACATTGGAATAACAAACGTCTTACTGAATTAAATTCTAGTCTTTTTCAAAGATTGGAAAGAAAGACTGGGTGTCTAGCACATAAAAAAATTGCAACAAAGATTTAACTTACATAAAGAAATAAGAAATAATTAGAAAAAGAAATGTTTTTTTTTTCTAGTTTGTTGTTGTGACAAGTGTTACTATTCAATCGTAAGTGGTAATTGATTATACATTACTGCAATAGTGTATGATCATATTTATTTTTTTAACCCAGCGGGATTTGAACCCGCGCCTCTTTGGAAACCGTTCAAGCGCTCTAACCATCTGAGCCGTACGTTCCTAATATTTTTTTACACGTTTTCTTAATAAGTATTTTTCTTTCCTAAGTGTGGAGTAACACTTTAAAAAATGTTTAAAAAAAATGTAAGTATGATACCTACTTACTCTACGCTCGTGTAGGAAACGCGAACAATGACTGAGACAATTGAAAACATTTACCATTGAATTCCTAAATATTCTTCATATTTTTGCTACATTAAGTTTTATAGGTTACTATAATTATTTTAAATTAACAAAATATATATTTAATGGTTTTAACCAGTGATCTGTATTCAGGTATATTACCCTTTTGTTCCTATTAATAAACTTTTCGGCATATTTTTCTAGCTTATCCTGCATAGTATTGAGAAGTTAGTCTTAAGACGCTTCGTTCTTTGAAATTCAGGCCGAAAATGCAGAACTTAGTAAAAAAAATATTATCTGCCCCGATTGGAGATTAAATTAACAACCATCGCGCTCGCAGTCAAGACACTGCACCACTGCGCCACGATGGCGTTAACTTTTTCTAATAACAGTCTTAGAAAAATATTTCTTCAATAACGCTCGGTATTTGTGGAGAAAGTTCTATAATAAAGCTTAAGACTGTCTAATAAGTATTATATTCTCCGTATATCGACTAGTGTAATCCTTCGTTACTGCGTTCGATATCGTAAGTCTATAGATGTTTGGGTGAAGTTCTATAATAGCATCGGTAAACCTCATCTGGATTAAACACAGTAGTTTCTATGATAATATTTCATTAAAAAAATTAGAACAAGTTATAAAAACTAGCTAGTAGGATACAGTCGAGTAAAAATTATACTATAAACTTTATTTCAAAATTAATGATGAAAATAAATTATCTTGATATATAAACAAATTTTGTAATGTTAACAAACAATAGCAAATAAACATTTATATATTTTTCGAATATATTTACGATGTATCAAATAGGCAAATCGTGGCGCAGTGGCACAAAGTATGACTGATTGTGAACGAGACGAGGAAATTAAGTATTTATTTAAATTTATATTTTCATTTCTACGCTCTGATGTAAAAAGTGGGGAACGGAGTTCCCTCCGCCTAACCTGCTGTGTGCGGGACACAGCGTGAAGCTTTGATTTAATTAGATTTTTAGCAAAGAAATTTAACCCAAAACCATTCCATAACAAATATTTCATATATAAAATAGATTTCTTTACGATTTAAATGTTAAAGATATTTACCAAATTTATATAAATATCTATTATTAACGTATCTCCAAGTACTATACTTGAGGAAACGCCCTTGGCTGATAATAATGAAATCACTTCTTCACCTGAAACGTGAAATATAAATAGTCTATACCTATCCTACGTATTCTATAGATAGCTGTTACACAACTTTTTTGACAGTAATATTAAGTTTCTTTTTCTATTAATGTAAAAGAACGGCACTCGATAATCACTTTTTTTTTGACGATATTTTTTTTATCTTCACGCTGTATGCCGCACATAGCAGGGTAGGCAGAGGGAACCTGGAAACTTAGTGTTAAGACACTATTCCTATTATAACACTTTCGTTCCTTATTTCCGCCGAATTTTCGAAACATTGTGTGCAAAGAAATGAAAATATTACATATTAATTCCCCCGAATGCAAATTGAACTCACGATCATCGCGTATACAGTCGCACACTTGTGCTAATGCACCACGATGACCTAATTATGAAAATTTCATACATATGTACCTTTTCAACGTTATCAAATAAGCATACGTGAAGCAAATATATATTTTTTTTAGGTAATTTAGTAAAAAAAAAACTGTGATTGGCAAGTTATTAAACTAGCTACGACACTCGACACCACCACCTCGATGGACGGAGGCGGTAATCTACGGATCAACGAGACATAATACCTTTATTTAATCAAGTGACAGACAGTCGAGTCCGCTTTCACCAACTCTATTGTATTGTGTTTTTTTATTCGATGTTTTTATTACTATTCAATAACAAAAGTTTTTGTGATGTTGGTATTTTTGGAGGTTTTTCTTAAGTTTTCCGATTTTTGATTCGTTGAAAAGTTGACGTGGTTTAACGTTAACGCTTGAATTATATAATTATTTTATGTTTTGCATGTATTATGGGTTTTTTTAAGTATTCTATTGCGCGCCAAATTATTAAGAAATATATAATGTATGTTCATAAAATACCTACATAAAAATACTACTAACATACGAGTATATCATAATACATCATCGCAAAATAAAATCATAATATCTAAACTATACACAGGGATCGAATTCTACCACCGTTATCAATATTATAAAGCTGAAGATTTTATTTGGTTGAACACGCTAATCTCAGTAACTACTGCTTCGTATTGAAAAAATATTTTTAAATTGGATAGTTGTTTATCGAGGTCTTAGTAAATCGTTTTCATATATGTGAACCACTAAGTATACCTGTGGTCAGAACTACCTCAGCCACTAATGTGTCATGACATGAAAGAGACATACTTTAGGGTCTTAGTCATTGGCACTTCACTACGGGGTGGGACTTGAGGTGGAGACCTCATGTAAAAGTTAGTGGTTAGATAACCTACCTTCCGACATTTTTACGATAATTCAATAAATTCACACTAAGAATATAAAAAATAAAATAAAAAACCAGTCTAATAGGCTAATAGAAAAGTCAAAGGTAAGACCTAGAAAAAATATAATGCCAGCGAAACCGGTTAGATGTGAATCAACTGAAGCGTATCACTACACTGCTCCACTGCTCTTTCTCATGTAGACATGTTTACTATTCATAATATTACTATTATTATTATTATTTGATATATTTATGTACTTGAGGTCAGTCGTGGCGCAGAGGCACTAGCGTGGGACAGGTTGAGGGTTCGATTTCCACTCGAGTAAATGAAAATTTCAATATTTTCATTTCCTCTCTCCGGTTATGGAGCTAAGAAATCTGTCCAGAATTCTGCGGAAAGTGGGAAGTGTTGATCTTTTTGCGGGAAATGGAAACGGAATCTCGAGAAAATAAATTATTTTGACTTCCCGGTTTTAGAAATACAAGGGACGGCTTTGAGTTCTGTCTAACAACACGCAATGTCTCGAATTTATGTGAAAAGCGAAGAACACAATGTACTGTATACGAAGTTCTTTCTGTCTGGAGAAATAGCACGTATTTTTAACTATTTCCGTTTACTTTACAGGTAAGTTAATTTTTCCTCGATGTATTTATCCATGATGCAACTTTAAACAATCGTAATCGAAAGTGCTAGTTTGTAACATGAATTGATTACACGGTGCTTCTTTTTATGAATATATTTCTACTCCGTTTGACAGAAATAGTAAAAGTAAAACAGTTAACGTGGAGTTATTACTTTGCTTTATAATTTTATGTCATTCATTTTTGATCTCACTTTTTTTTTTACTTTCGCTACCGAATTGACTATTATAGAATAGCCTTCGATTCTAAACCTAGAGACAGATATTAGTATGTATTACGGTATATAATATACACTAAAACCCAATGACAACTTGTAATCATTTACAGCCACCACAATATACAAACAAGTTAGTATTCTTATAATAATCAGCTTCACGCTGTATCCCGCACACAGCAGGGAACCTAGGCAGAGGGAACCTAGTGTTGAGACACTCCGTTACCCACTTTCCGCCGACGAATTCTTAAGGCATTGAGTGCTGAGTGGCGGAACTCAACGCTGCAATTTGCCTCGATACCAAAACAAAGAAATGGAAATATAAATTTAAACAAATATTTAATTTATTCGATCAAACCCACGACCAGTCGCGTTAACAGTCACACTTTGTGGCGATGCGCCACGACTCGTAATTGTTATCATAGTAATCATATAATTTTGAAAATATCTACAGATTCAAAAAAAACTACTAGGTACATACTTACAGCCTTGACTAAATAACCATATTCGATTTTAATAGCATAATAAAACAACCAATTTGTTATCATAAACAAAAAATACTCTAACAGTACTTTCAGGACCTTGTAGCAATTACCGGTTAAAA
>DWLH01001272.1:0-13570 GCA_018249795.1 Heliconius telesiphe telesiphe
AATGTAATCTCGCAGATACAAAATTTACCAAACATGGAACTCGGGAGAAAATTCAGGACTCCATGCAAAACAGGAAATAAGTGTGGAAAGGTATGATTGACAGCCTAACTAAAAATAAAATATCTTTACCAGAGATTTTGTTATCTTTTTCATTATTTGGCTTATATTTTGTAATGCTAATTCTAAATTACAATTTTTTCTAAAATAATATATTTTAATTTATACGAATACATAAATTGAGTGTTGTGTAAACAATTTTGTTACTGGCACTATGTTTTCTTACTTAGTTTAAAATGGCGTCCCAACAAATAAAATATATGTATACATGTGTATAAATATAATGACTAAGAACTTGGAAATAAATATATTTTATGCATTTTCTTTTTACAGGTAATTAAAAGGCTAATGGTACCAAAATTGGCGCAGCTAGAAAACACTATAATGGGTATTATGAAAGAATTATCTAAAATGCCACCCGGGTCTCGACTCCCAGACAAATATACTAAGACGGAACCAATTAAACTTCTTTTAGATCAAAATTACAAGTGAGGAATATTTTTTTTATCTTCATGCTGTTTTCTGTACGTAAAAAAAGCATGGTAGGTGGTAACCTAGTGTTAAGGTAATCCGTTCATTTCCCCGAGTGGGAACCGAACTCACAACCGTCGCCACATTTAATACTTGCTTATTGATAAGATTGACTTGTAATTTAATTATTATTTATTCTAATCTATGTGTCATTTTTAGTTATTAATTTATTATTGCTTATTTTATATTTTATGGATTTTATATGGCTAGCCTTAAACTATTTGTTTAGCAAAAATGTAGAATGTAGAATAATTCAAAGTTAATATATAATATTTAAAATCTATAATAATATTATATATCATAATAATTTATGCATTTTTAAATAATAATAATAATAATAGCTTCACGCTGTATCCCGCACACAGCAGGGTAGGCAGAGGGAACCTAGTGTTAAGGCACTCCGTTCCCCACTTTTTGCCGAATTTTGGAGGCATTGCGTGTTGAGTGGCAGTACTCAACGCCGCGCTTTGCCTCGACACCAGAGCGAAGAAATGGAAATATAAATTTAAGTAAATATTTCATCTCCTCGAGTGGTGATCGAACTCACAACCAGTCGGTTTTACAGTCACACCGTGTGCCACTGCGCCACGACTGGCCTCAGACTTAAAAAATAAATAATTAAATTATTCTCGTTTCCTTGAGATATTGAAATCAAAATATTAACTGCATATTAATTACAGGGAGGACGTTTGTATGGATAAATTAGAATCATGTCTTAAAGAGGATAAACGTAGAAAAAGAGTTTTAAAGAAACTGTTTTTCAAAAAATATAATTCGTTACGTCAAGACCTCATTGGCTACGGCGGCAGGAGGTTGTGGGGAGGAGAGGGCAATTTGTTCTATAGATAATTGATTAAAATTATTATAATAAATAATAATAATATAAGTTATAATAAATAATAAAATTATATTAAATTAAATCATGATGAATTAAATTAATGTTATTATTTTGGGAAAATATTATTAATTCGTATTTGGAGGTCCCGTAATATGCTTATATTTGTTATAAACATTAATAATAAATATTATAAAAGGATGAAGGATTTTAATTGAAAAGAATTTTTTTTATATATTCTATTCAAACTTTCGTTAATAAAAAAAATATATTTGTCTCGCTTTTTACAGAGAGAAAAGAGAGAAACGCAAAGATAAATAATTCATCAATTTTATATATCATCAATTGGACCTTAAATATTATTCAATATTAAAATTATTTCTTAGGTATTTATGATATTTTATTAATATTATTTGTGAATATGTACAATCACGCACAAATTCACTTCAAAAATAGGTAGGTTTTCGAACCCACAACCTTTTTTGCGTACAGTCAGATTAATTGACGAACATACAACTCGCTTCAAAATTTATACATTGCGAGTGAACTAAACGATAGCTTGAATTATTTCATGGTAACGCCATCTATCGGCCGATATAGCTTCATTTAGTTCGTAACGGTCGACGAGTGATGGCCGCCCCGAACTTAGGTCTTGTGAACTTTTGTTCATTGTTCACTCGGTAAAAGTAAGTGGAAATAAGAAAAAACTTAAAATCAAATCAGCTCAGCAATCCAGCTATGTTCGGAGCCGCCACCACGCTTCGACCGCACTGTATGTAATTTATGAGCATAACATAAAATATGTGTCGTGTGCTGATATTGAGTGACAATAAAAAATCAAGAAGCAAAAATAGAATTTAGACATTTAGTCCATATCATTTCGTCTTAAATAAAATAAATAAAAATAATTTATTTCAGATTAATATCCATATACGTATAGTGTTAGTGTGTTAGCAACATTTTTTTCTTATGAATTATGTTAGTTATAGTTATTTATGTATTATTTTATTTGGCTCGTTATAGTTTCTATCCAATATTTTTGAATTGAACAATCTAGGCGGGCCGTAATTGTAATTGCCGCGGCAGGGACGATGCTTTTTTACGCGTCATACGTGGAATCCGTCAACCCGTGCGTCCGCGAACATCCCTGAGGCGCTGCAGAACCGCTTCAGATTCAACAACATTCTGAAGGCATTATTATATTGCACACGTAGTGCGTTGTAGGCTCGACGCGTATAGCTCACCCACAGGCCACCCGAGCAAAACGATTGACAGAATCAGAAACATAGAAACCGCGTAACCACAGGCCAACATGCGTGCGACGCGACATACGCTCTCTCAATGTCCTCGTCATTGCTCAAGCATTCTGTAATTATATGGCCCAAGTATTTAAATTTTATAACCCTATTCAATAATGACCCGTTTAGACTAATTGGTGGCACATGACTAGGTGAACGGTGACCGGCCTTAAATACAATAATTTCGCTTTTCTTAGCATTATACACCAAACCATTTACCGCCGCATACTATTCACAGGTACTTATTAATTCTCTTAAGCCTCTGATCGAGGGACTCAGCAGTACCATGTCATCAGCGTAGCTTAAGTTATTGAGGCATTGGCCATCTACGTAGCATCCAACATGGACGCTACTGAGCCTCTCAACCAGCTGATTAATATAGAGGTTAAAAAGGTTAGGGGAGCTAAGCCCACCTTGCCTTACACCACACGTAAGAATGTATTCACCCGACAAGGCACCCGCCCATCTCATCTTAATTTTTTTGATGTTTATACCAAAATTTAAATAATTGCGTACACTCAGCCGGCATACCCGTATCCTCCAGCTTCTCCGACAGGAGCTCATGATTTACAAGATCGAAGGCTTTAGATAAGTCCAGGAAGCACGTGTATACCGGCGTTTTCCTCTTAGTGTAATACTTGACAGTATGCTTAAGGCTGAAAATAGCACTTTCTGTAGAAACACCTGGCTTAAATCCAAACTGTGCATCATGAAGTTTCCGTGTTTCCGTTGTGGCCGTTAAGCAAGCTGTCAAGCATTTTTGCAGCTGTAGTTGCAAGTGATATAGGCCTGTAGTTGCTCTTGTCAGATGTGTCATCAGTTTAATTTTTAAATAGTAGGCACCACAATTGTACGCATTAATACTTCAAGTAAATAGGTATGTCCCAGACTAAAATTAAAAAGTTTTGCAAGTATACTAGGTAGGTGCTCCTTTTTCCGTTAAAGTAAAAAACATGGAGGGCTGAAATTTAGGTTTTTAGGATTACCGTAATAAAAAATAGTTTATATTTTGATCATTGACATTGACACATAATTTTATTGTTATCCATCTTCTGTCATTAGCATATTTTTCTTTTTTTTTTTTAATTTAATTCTCAACTTGATGTGGACAAAAATATAAATAAATTATATGTAAATACAAAAAATCTCAGAATGGAATCTAAATTTTGTTAAACACGGCTTTCAAATCTGAGATCGATCTTGAGATGCGTTTTCATTACTGTATAATTCAGTAATGAAAACGGCATCTCAAAATTGACCTCAGACTTGAGAGCGATTTATAAATACGGGCCTTAGTCTATGATATAAGCCTCATATTGGCTATGGTTTCTCACGTTGATTATTGTTCTGCAGTTTGGAGTGAACTCACCTATCGATTCATATTATCATTTCTCCTGTGTTTGTTAATATTTATGCTGAGTCCATTTTTTATATAAATATATTAATTGGACCAGCCAAATTAAAATGTTACAGTTCAGTTCTGATAGATTCTTTAAAAATCGTAGTATGTCCCTATTAACCTTAGGTGATGTATGAGAGTAATAACATTGGTACCCTTGATATTAATATTTTTATATAGAAAATATAAAAATGTTAATATTCATGGGGTACATGTAAATGAAAATTTAATATATAGCCTAGTAAATACTCTATCAAAGCTAAATAATGATTAAAATGATATTTAATACATATATAGTTATACATATATAGTTAAAGATCTTTATTTAGTGTATAATAATATAACAAATCTGAACAGTTTGTTTTCTAGAACGCGCTAAACTTAGGAACTACTGGTATAAATTTAGAAAAATATTTTTAGCTTAGATAGTAATTCTACGTAACCCGCTGCATTTGTGGCCAACGTTACGTTCCTAACCTAACCTAACCTAGAATATCATGTGTGATCAATACAAACATTAACAAAAGTTGATACAATATTTCCTGACTTTGGAAAATTATTATAATTCTCTACCATATTCTGAGATTAAATAAAATCAGTCAGAAATTTTCATATCATGTGTGTCGTGTCCTCTCCCAAATATAATAACATGTATCTATAATGAATATGAGGCCAGTCGTGGCGCAGTGGCACGAAGTGTGACTGTAAAACCGACTGGTTGTGGGTTCGATCCCCATTCGAGGGGATGAAATATTTACTTAAATTTATATTTCCATTTCTTCGGTCTGGTGTCGAGGCTAAGCGCGGCGTTGAGTTCTACCACTCAACACGCAATGCCTCCATAATTCGGCAGAAAGTGGGGAACGAAGTGTCTTAACACTAGGTTCCCTCTGCCTGTCTGCTGTGTGCGGGATACAGCGTGATTTTTTTATAATGAATATTTATTAGATTAGACAAAGTACGGCGTTGGTGTCACATTATCCATCCCACCCAATCTCACTCTCCCTTGTGGTCTACTCTGGACAGCAACGCAAAGAGTGATGTGAAAGAAGGGTGGATTTAAGAAATGTTGTTATGTAAATTATTACACTTTAGTAAAGTTTTCAGATTGCATAATTGTTTATTTTATGTCACGTGTTTCCGGACTTTGAATCGAAGCATTTTTAAATTTGCAACAATAGGAAAGTTTGTGAAACAATTTTTATTTTATAAACTTCAGCTCATAGTTAATTTGGTACGAAAGTTTCCTTTTAAATTGAATTTTCATTTTTGGAAATTTATCAAACCTTTCGTTCGACATGTTGTTTTGAGGTTTTGATAAAATCGAAGATATTCAAAACTTTTATTAGATATTAATACAGTAGATAAAAATCTATTATTAATTAAAATGTGTGAAAAACAGTTAAAGCTCCAGATAATTTTAATAGTTTTGTCTGTTATTCTAAAAGGACTGTTTGCTGTTGATGATAGTAAGTAAATTTTAACATAATATTTAACATTTAAAATGTAGATTGCCACTCTACGTCATCGTCACAGTTAGAGATCTAGCGCATAAAAAAACTTATGTTTAAAATACTATTATTTCTGTGGTGTCATTAAAAAAAAATACTATAGAAAGTTTATTATAGAATTTGGTCGTAGATATGACTTTTAGGAGGCTTAATTCTAGTGGCTTACTAGAAACCTTAAAGAGTTCCACTATTTAGGTCCTGGCTCATTAGACCAGCTCGATAATATATTATAAATATATTGTCACTTAACCTACGTATAACTGCTAAATTTCGTAATGATACAATTGTTACAAGTGAACTTAATAAAGGCATGTTGAAAATACATCGTCATCCGCAATTTTTACTGGGAGGATTGACATTTCTTTAGCTTCACGCTGTATCCAGCACACAGTACAGTAGGCGGGGGGAACCTGGGAACCTACTGTTAAGACACTCCGTTCCCATTAAAACACTTCCATCCTCCACTGTCCGCCGAACTCTGGAGTGGCAGAACTCAACGCCTCGTTGCTCGTCATTGCTTTGCCTCGTTGCCAGAGAAATGAATGGAATGTATTTAATTTCCTCGAGTGGGAATTGAACCTAAAACCTGTTAAAAGTTACACGCTTGTGCCCCTGCGCCACGACGGGCCTGGTATTGACAAATCGTCATTATTTTCTATTTACCGTCTATTTTAGGTATTTTACGTGCAGCTGTGGTTAGAGGAATTTAACACCACCATTTAAGTAATCCGTGTGAATATATATGGCGTGGATATACATTTCTCTTCATATAATATGAATTCATAATCATCAGGTTCCTTTAAGCACGGTACGAAACCAAAGTTAACTTACATAGACGCCAAAACTCCTATTAACCCTCTATAGAACCCAGATTTGGCATTATATGGTGTACTGTTCTTATCTCTGTGTTGGTAAACGTAGAGCCCTTTGGATCATTGGGCACACCCAATGATCTGAGCCAAAGGCTTGACCCTTTGGCTTTGCCTAACGACGTCTCCTCGCTGTGGGTTCTCTACAGCATTTATCTTGGGGAGTTCTGTGGAACTGTTTGCCCTGCTACCTGCCACCGAATGTCACAAACTCAAGTACCATCCACACCATCAGGATACGTGGCACTTTACTACTGTGCAGTTTTGTAGGAACTTTCTTTTACGGCATAACTGCGGCAGTGTCTCACGGTCGATGTGACATGACACGGTCGGTATCTTCAAAAAGCGCGTCTATCTCCATTTTAAAGGCCGGCAACGCACGTTCAGCTCTTCTGGTGTCGCACGGGTGGCGGTAATCACATACCATCAGGTGACCCGTACGCCCTGGCCTTTAAATAAAACAAAGACAGTATTAAAAGTAACTTACATAAATATTATTTTAGGTTTATTATTCACGGTGACTCGGGCGCCTAGGTATTTTGGCATTTTGCAAGATCACAGAGGACAGCCCTTGTCTGTGGAAATCTCTGAAGAGTACATGGATCAAGATTATATTGCTACAAATAGGTACGATTATTATTAATCTGTACATTTAGCGGTTAGCTATAATAATGGCTATGGGGTTCGAATCCCATTTAAGATAATTAGTTAAGTACCTACTTCTGAAGAGTTTCACATCTAAAGACTTAGTGTATCTGCGCAACGTTTTTAAGTTAATCCATATATTTGAGATCGAGAAAAAAAAATCTAACATATGATATTTTAGAAACTTTTGTAAAAAAATGTCTAACACGTTGTTATGGCAACGGGTTTTGTACCCGTCAATTCATTCTCTAGTTATTATTAATACTTGTAAAATAAAAAAACAAAATTAAATCAGCTTCACGCTGTATCCCGCACACAGCAGGGTAGGCAGAGGAAACCTAGTGTTATAACATTCCGTTTCCCACTTCCCGCCGAATTCTGGAGGCATTGCGTGCTGAGTGGCAGAACTAAACGCCGCGCTTTGCCTCAACAACAGAGGGAAGAAATGAAAATATAAATGTAAATAAATATTTCACTTCCTCGAGTGGAGATCGAACCCACAACCAGTCGATTTTACAGTCATTTTACTGACCTGTGCCGGCCTCATTCATTAATACTTCTATTTTAGGTAATTTATTTCTGGAGAATTAATCTCTTAAACATAATAATTTGTAAATGACAAATCATTTTCATTTCGATCATTTAAGACTTTTTTTTATTTTTACAGAAAAAGACATAAAATTGATTGGAATAAGTAAGTGCTTTTATCAAATATCATATTATACTTTCTGAAATTGTTGATATATGTTGCTTTTATGTAAGACTTTAACCTACTGTAGATAAATTTATAGATATATAGATTTGCTTTAATTTTTCCTAAAGGCGCTCTTAACCTTAGGGCCGTCGTGGTGCATTGGGACATCATTTGACTACAACCCGGCGATTGTGGGTTCAATTCCCTTTTAGGGTAATAAATTATTTTTACTGGCAACAAGACAAAGCTCAGCGTTGTGTTCCGCCGAACAACACCCAATATCTGGAAAAATTCAGCAGAAAGTGTGGGTCAGATTGTCTTAACATCAGGTTCCCTCTACTTACCCTGCCACATGAGGTATGCAGACTAAAAAATATTTAGAAAGACTAAAATATATTATCTTGTTTACAGAAATCCTCTCGACATGGACGACTTTGACGATGACGAAACAGAAGAAATCTTCGACTATAAGGATAAGGACATAAAATTACTTAACAAATTTAATTTACAAGCTGGACCCGTGTAACACTTTACTTTTCTAGAATAATAAATATAAAATTTAATATCAATATTTTTTTATTTATGTTAAAAAGACGTTGACCTCTTAACTAAACTATATAAGGTAGTGTAACTTTCTATCTACAAATGTAATGTTTCCCATAAATCTTGTAAAGGTACAGAAATATTATATATTGCAAAGTTAGAACAATTGGGGCCAGTCGTGGCGCAGAGGCACAAATATGTGGCTGTAAACGCGACTAGTTGTGGGCTCGATCCCCACTCGAGAGAATGAAATATTTTATATTTTCATTTCTTCGCTCTGGTATTGAGGTGCTAAGCGGCGTTGAGTTGCGCTACTCTCTAGAATTCAGCGGAAAATAGGGAACGAAGTATTTCAATACTAGGTTACTTCTGCTTACCCTACTGTGTGCGGGATATGGCGTGAAGCTGATTTAATTTTTTTAGAACAATTAGAGAGGATACCTCTCTTAGTTATAACGTAAGATAATATTATAAAAATAAGAACAACAAATGTACAGTACAAAAATATATTACACAAAGTACAAAAAAAAATACACAAAAAAAGAAATTACTTCTTATCTTCGTAAAAAGGAAATTCACCATCAAAATACGGTAAATCGGACACCACCATTGCTTCAACTGGCATTTTCGCCATTTCTAACGACTCCTCGGAATAGTCAGTTGTTTCATCAGAATACATTTCAGCTATGTGATCTTGGTATATCTTTTCGCATTCACTGGGGTGCTCGCTCTTTATGGTACTTGGATGGTACCCTATTGCTTCTATCGGGCCGACTGTTAGGTAAGGCACTTGTGTTGTTACTTGAAAATGTTTCGCTGGAAATTGTTGTTAAAGTTAATTAGGAATAAGATTAAACTTAATTATCTTCATACGGTTTGTTCAAATTTAAAAGTTTAAAAAAATACAGCTTCACGCTTTTCTGAGCGGGCAGTTTCGAGGTTAATTGGGCGGTAAAAAGAAGGAACCTAATATTAAAACACTCCGTTCTTTTCCGCTTGTTATTACGCCAAGCTTTGTGTACCGTGGCGGGGAAAAAAAAAATATAATCATTTTCCGCCGAGTGGGAATGGAACCTGGAACCATCGCGCATATACGGGTAACGGCCTCTGTAAAATAATATGTATACTGAATTGCAGTAACAGAAATACATCATCTGTGAAAATTTCAACTATCTAACTATCACGGTTCATCAAATACAGCCTGATGACAGACTGACAGACAGACACCGGAGCCTTAGTAATAGGGTATCGTTTTACCCATTGGATACGAAACCCTATTTATAGCACGGAACGTACGGAACGGAAGTAGTTCGGAAGTTAAGGTTCCGCCCATTTTAAAAACATTTTGTGCAGATTGTGCCAAAAAAATAATTCACTTACTATCAATATGATCAGGTATAATAACTGTAGCTACAGTCTTCGCAACTTTATCATCGTAATAGTCCCCTACAATATCAATGTTGTTCCCTTCATATACTTCCCGGGGAGGTGGACTCTTAGTACAGTCGCTTTCTAAATGCCTTCTACCAGATTTCTTATGTCCCAAAGGCAATGGGATTTCGGTAAGGGGAACGAATTTCTTTGCTACATTAGCTCCTACTGGTTTGACTTTTGCTAATCTGAAAATTATTAATATTTAAATATATATTTTCATAAAATCTGCACACTGTATCTCGCACATAGCGTAATAGGGAGTGCGAACCTGGGTTACTGTTAAGACACTCCGTTTCCCATTAAGACACTTCGATTCCCGATTTTGAACGGAATTCCTGAGGTGTTGCGGGTTGATTGGTAGAACCCGACGCCGCGCTTTACTTTGTTACCAGAGCGAGGAAATGAAAATATTAAATATTTCACTCCCTCGAATGGTAATCGAACCCACAACTGTCGCGTTTATAGTCGCACGCTTGTACCCGATCGCCACGCCAGACTCAATTATATTATTTACCTATTTGTGTTCTTTTATACGTTTTATTTATTTATTTTAAGTTTAACACCATATCCCGCAGCAGGCAAAGACATCTGACGTGACAACAAACGTTCAATTTTGACTTGGATGAATGAATTATTTTCATTTCCTCACACAAGACATCGGTAACAAGACAAATCGCGGTGTTGAGCTTCATCACTATATTGGGCAGAGCGTGGAAAATAAAATATTATAACACTAGGTTCCCTCCGCATATAGGATACAGCGTGATGTCAGAAAAAAAAGAACTCGTATTAACTTACTTATTCACCATGACACTGCCCCTTATTTCCAACGTGACTCCTTTACAGACTAAAAATATCGTAGCAAAATGTATGAGACGGTTCATTTTATTTATAACTGTGTATGACTTCAGTTCATTTTTTTTTGGTATTCTAGTTCCATATAACTAAGGAATATGATGCGATTTCTCTTTTAAAGTAATATTTATAAGCCTTAGAACAATGTATTACATTGTTTCAGTGGGTATCCATTGTACCTGTAACAGGTGTTTGGTGGTTTTTACGTTTTTTACAAGAATGTGTTACATAAATTGCTATAAGTGCTGCAGAAATATTTGTAACGTTTCTTTTACATAGAGTTTGTTACCATACCATACAGTTACCATACAGTTATTTTATGAGGCCAGTCGTGGCGGAGCGCGACAGACTGTGGGTTCGATTCCCACTCGAGGAAATATATTTATTATTTTCATTTCCTTGCTCTGGGTAAAGCGCGATAACGTCGTGGAAAGTAGGAAATAGAAATGTCGTAATGAGACGGAGTGTCTTACCACAAGGTTCCCAAGTTCCCTCTGTCTAATCTGCTATGTGCGGGATACCGCGTGAAGGTATTTCCGTCACTCAACACGCAATGTCTCAAAAATTGGGCGGTACGTGTGGACCCAAAAGACACTCTAAGACTCTGTCTCTGTCTTACACTCGATTGGAAGCTATAAAAACAGTTTTTTAATGTTTTCTGTAAAATATTTGAAATATATTTTAAATACATCAAGTAATTGAGGCCAGTCGTGGCGCAGCGGCACGAAGTGTGACTGTAAAACCGACTGGTTGTGAGTTCGATCACCACTCGAGGAGATGAAATATTTACTTAAATTTATATTTCCATTTCTTCGCTCTGGTGTCGAGGCTAAGCCCGGCGTTGAGTTCTGCCACTCAACACGTGGTGCCTCCAGAATGCAGCGGAAAGTGGGGAACGGAGTGTCTTAACACTAGGTTCCCCCTATCTACCCTGCTGTGTGCGGGATACAGCGTGAAGCTGATTATTACATCAAGTAATAATGTAGAAAGAGAGAATAGAGAGGGAAGAAGTATAACATTTTTTATTATTTTATTTCTATAGCTTCATACTGTATCATTTATATACTCGTAGCAAGAATTAAGTTTAAAGATAAAATTTATCAAAACTTCGTGTGTTGAGTGACGGAACTCCACTCCGCGCTTTGTTTGCGAGAAAATGGAAATAAATTACCCGCTTGGGCGAGAATCGAAGCTACGAAGTCAAAGTCTCACTCCTTTTTCTCTCTCGATGAACTCTTTATTTTAAATACTATGAAATAAAATAAGAGGCCAGTCGTGGCGCAGCGGCACAAAATGTGACTGTAAAACCGGCTGGTTGTGGGTTCGATCCCCACTCGAGAAGATGAAATATTTACTTAAATTTATATTTCCATTTCTTCGCTCTAGTGTCGAGGCACACAGCGTTGAGTTTTGCCACTCAACACGCATTACCTCCAGAATTTGGCAGAAAGTGGGGAACGGAGTATCTTAACACTAGGTTCCCTCTGCCTACCCTGCTGTGTGCGGGATACAGGGTGAAGCTGATTTTATTATTAAATGAAATAAAATTAATACATTATTTTTTTATTTATTATAACTATATAGTTTTTAATAATATCTATTTTTTTTCTTTTTGTAAATAACAGGGTCGAGGTGCCAAGTTTGGTTTCCACCGCAGGATATCAGTGTGTAACACCCGCCGTATACGATGGGAGGGTCGGTGTCTGGCACGCAAATGTTGTCTTGGCAGAATGTAGCCGTACCTAGAACATTAGTACAGTGTATTAAAAAAAATACATAATATAACAGATTATAAATTAACTCTCAACAGATTAATTATTTCCCTAATTTCACTTATTTCAATTTTAGATTTTTAATTAAATACATGTGTGAGTAAAATTAAATAATATAAATAAATCAGCCTCACGCTGTATCCCGCACACAGCAGGGCAGCTAAAAGGTTTCGCATTAGCGCTAGAGGGGAGAAATGAAAAATTTAATAATAATTTATTGCCCCGAGGGAATCGAACCCACAACCATCGCGTTACAGACACACCCTTGTGCCATTGCGCCAAAACGGGATTAATAATTTATACATTTTTTATATACTTGATTGTGTAAAGCAAAACATCGTACGATAGAAAGTAACTGACATAAATATGTATAGATATGTATGTTTATGAATTGTATATGTATGTACGTGCTACTTCTGAAATCATTTTAAATTTAAATTTTTAAAAGTATAGTATCAGTCGTGGTGCAGCGGCACAAAGTGTGCCTGTAAACGCGAATGGTTGTGGGTTCGATCCCCACTCGAGAAAATGAAATATTTATTTACATTTCTATTTTCATTTCTTCGCTCTGGCGTCGAAGCATACGCAATGCCTTCAGAATTCGGCGGAAAGTGGGGAACGGATTGTTTTGACACTAGGTTCCCTCTGATTTATTTTTCAGAAGAAACTTGTGGACGTTGTCTTTAAACGTATATTTTTATTTTTCTGAGCCTTATTTTTTTGTCAGTAAAAATTCAGAGGTGTGGACGGAAGTGAAGCACGGGGAGTCTCAAAACTCCAACTGACAGGGCCATTGCGGGATGCAACGTGAAGCAGCGTTCTTCCGCCGAAGTGATGCGCAACAAAATAAAATAAAAATCAAACTTACCAACATAACCAGTGGGTCTCGCCTGCCTTTTATTCTTGACATAATCTACCACAGCCTTGGATAAAGCGTAGAAATGTTTACTGGCTTTGTATCTCATCTTAGCGAGCGCGGCGTCGCAGTCGCCTTTGTCCGCTCTACAGTGGTAGACCAGATTCCTAGTGTTGGTTTTGACCATTTCCTCCCGCAATACCTGATATTTTGAGTCGGTGTGTAGCATTTGGGCGAACCTTACGTTTACTGTGAAGAAAAATATTGAAAT
>DWLH01001273.1:0-13561 GCA_018249795.1 Heliconius telesiphe telesiphe
AACCCGCGCCTCCTGGAAACCGAAAAGGCGCTCTGACCACTGAGCCATGCGTTCTCATCAAGCTATGTCGAAATATTTATACGGTTGTTACAACTTATTTATATTGTTAGCATCTCTGTAGGGTATAACTTTTATATGTATAACTGTATGTATAACTTTTTTGCTTCACGCTGTACCCCAGACACAGCAGGGTAGACAGTGGGAACCTAGTGTTAGGAGATTCCATACCCCACTTTCTTTCGAATTCTGGAGGCATTGCGTGTTGAGTGGCAGAACTCAACGCCGCGTTTTGCCTCGACACCAGAGCGAAGAAATGGAAGTATAAATTTAAGTAAATATTTCATCTCCTTGAGGGAGGATCGGACCCACAACCAGTCGGTTTTACAGTCACACTTTCTGCCGCTGCGCCACAACTGGCCTCAACTTATAACTTAACCAAATATATTATAGGCCCGAAGTAAGGTGTTCATTAATTATAGCTTTGGATTACGCGTTAAAAAATACTGTATTAATTCTTTTTATATCACAACGAGCTCTGCAGCAAATTAATTAATTAAATAAATAAAATGAAAAAAAAAAAATATCACGCCATATCGTAAAGCTATTAATCACTGGCTAGTAAACATTTGCTTAATCATAACTAGTCTGAGCCAAAGTAATCATTTGTGTTTATATAGTATCGTTGTTTTTTTAGCTTCACGCTTTATTCATGCATTATTACATGCGGGTAAAGGCAGGATTTGTTTAGTGTTAAGACACTCCGTTCCCACAAACCACCCAATTTTTGAGACTGCGTGGTGAGTGGCGGGATTCAACGCCGCATTTTGTCTTGCCAGAGCGAGTTTAATCTAATACTGTATGTATTAGAACAATGTATTATGCACTTTACCTAAACATAGCAAGCTCGGTTGTTTGAATGTGTCATGTTGAGCGATTGGCACATATGGGCACTAGCGGGTAAATATTTTCTTAATTATAAACAATTTCAGTTAAAGCTAAGTAAGTAATCGTTAGCCAAGTCTAATCATAATTGGTCGCGTATAAGGTGCTGATTGCATTTTTAAATGCATATGTTTGTTACTCTTCATGCAAATATAGTCCCAAATTAGTATATTATGTATGTTAAACGTGTTACTTCCTCGTATCGATAAAATATATACATATTTTTTATTGTTTTACAAATAGCATATAAGTACTAGAGTGCTTATATAATGAATAGTATACAAAACAGTTTCAGTACAGCATTCATATCATAATTAAAAAGAACTACTCAGTTACTCTGACCTCAGAGCTCTACAAATAGTTTGCACGTACATTTTCTATAGAAAATACATTTGTATTATGTAAGATATATATGAATAGTAAATATGATGTAAGATATATATAAAGTGCGCGCGCGCACACATGTACACCCACATACACACGTACCCACTCACGCACGTAGATGAACCCTAACAATTTTTTTTTTTTTGCCCGTATTTTTATTCTTAGTATGATTAAGTTAGTTTCGTTTAAACTTATATATATACTTGCAAAGATTTTGTATTAAATTGTTATAGTTTTAGTTAATGTTGTAGTGATATTTATTTCTACAAATGTATGAAGTGTTATGGAAGAGCGGGGCCTCCTTACACAAGTACTAGTGTTTTACTAGTAACTTACTAGGTTGGTCTCATTACTTCACATGTAGCTAAAGAAAATGTAAAACTGAAATAAATATATTTTTATTTATTTTTTTATAGTAAATGGAAATTATGTATTTGTATGCATTTCTTACAACTATTTATTAATTAATATATAATTATTATTTTTTACATTTTATTTTATGTAGGTACTCTACAAAAGTAATATCATGAAGATTTTATTTTAAATTGTTGTTTTTTTTATTTCAATACTAGTATTATAACAGCACGTGCTTTGCATAAATCAAATCGAAACTGTATTGTACAACAGTTATATAACAACTAATATAGGTCCCTTTTTGATTTTCATTCTTTTCCTAGTTTACGAGGACACTACCGTCGCTCTTACTACCAACGTGGAGCTGGTCAAATTTGTCAAAAAATAATTATACATATCGGTTTTAAGAGCTCTTATTACTATATTTTTTTTTATTTAGCTTTACGAACCGAAGCTAACTTACAAATACTAAAATAGTTATCGATAAAAAGAGCACAAATAAAAGTTAATTTTCAATAACAACCCCGCCATGTTATATCGTTTCATCATTTATCAAAACGCTCCAAAGTCACCTATAACCGAAATGTTTCCGCGAATCATTATATTTGATGAATGTTCCATTTCTGAATACGAAACTTCAGTTCAAATATCAATTTTTTATTTTAAATCACACTGAAAATGTTACTTTGTTGCGTAGTAATGTACGTAATGTATTTATCATTACTTTACCTTTTTTAGGTTTTATATATTTGTTTGTTTTAAAAGAGTATATATATTTTTAAATGAATAATATTTGAAAGTATTAGTTGTATATTTAAAATGTAGTATTTTTTAAAATAATATTAAAGTTTAAAAAACAATAAATCAGCTTCACGCTGTATTGTGTGTGTATGCTGCACACAGCACGGTAGGCAGAGGGAATTTAGTGTTAAGACACTCCATTCCCCATTTTCCACCGAACTCTGGAGGCATTGCGTCTCGAAAACTAAACGAAGAAATTATATTACATTCCTTAAGTGGGAATCGAACCCACAAGCAGTCGAGTTTACAGTTATACTTTGTGCCCTTGCGCCAATTATTAATATCATTAACTAATTTTCTCAATTTGAAATCAGATAATTTCATTTGTGGCGTTTGTGCTTATAACGATTGTACGTTTCTATCCTACTTGAAACAATTTTAGCTTTATATTAAACTGACACGTTATTTGGCTAATTCTAATCTGAAGCCAGTCGTGTTGCAGGCGAGGATACAGGCGTGCCACAATAACAACACGACAGGTTGTGGGTTCGATTCCTACTCTAGGAAAAGAAATATTTTTTTATTTCAGCTCCTCCCTTACCACTCCACATGGAATGTCTCCACAATTCGGCGAAAACTGGTTAACGGAAGCGTCTTAATTGAAACCCACACGATCCGGAAATACTTTAATGAATTTAACAAAAAAATATACACAAGTTACAAAATCCTTGCTCACATACTTTCAAAATAATTTTGTCCATATTACCAATATAATATTATTACTATATTATATTTTTGCATCGTTGTACAAATTAATATTATTTTGTCTAGTAAATATACTACAAATCTAAGGCTGCTATGCTACATGAATTGAGTGGTGTATTTTGATTTACAACATTGTCTATAATACTTTTTAGATTTCTTCCATAATAGTATCAAGTTTTCATTATAACGTAGTTTTTTTATTATATTTATACATAAAAATATTTCACAATGACTACTTCCAATAAAAGAAAATCAAACTTGAAACATTAGTTAACTCAATATTACAAGTGCGATGGGGTCCTATAAATAAATAATAACGGCGATGAAGTGGAAAAGTTGGGGCTCTATTGTTCAATAGTTATGATTTGAAAAAATATTTTTATGATACCTACATTTATACTTTTTTGTTCTTTGTTTGATTGTATGCTCTTTTAAATTTTTATATATTTTCATCATTTTCTATATAAGATTGTCGTGTCGCTGCAGTAAACAAGACATAGAGATTTCTGCGCCTGCGCGAATTAATAATATCATTATCTAATTTTCTCAATTTGACATCAGATTTTTTCTAACACTCAACACGCAATATCTCGAAAATTGGGCAGAAAATGGAGAACGGAGTGTCTTAAAAGTATGTTCTTTCTGCCTATCCTGATATATATGGGATATATCGTGAGGCTCTACAAACACATGTATATAGTTAGTATACGAAAGTTACGACTAAAATACACCGTGTACAAAGGATATTATGAGATGAATAAAATATTGCTTCTTTATAGAATTTCGCAAATCCAGAGCAGGATTTTTTTTTGATATACCTTTTTTTTAGGTTTATCGAAGGATCGGTCAGTGTCTCCGTCCGTGTTCCGACAAATTCTGGAGGCATTGTGTATTGAGTGGTGAAACTCAATGTTACGCTTTACCTTGACACTAGAGCGAAGAAAATATAAATATTTCATTTCTTTGGGGGGAAATCGCACCCACAACCTGTCACCTTTACAGTCACACGCTTGTGCCCCTTCACCACGACTAGTTTCAGATAAACAGTCATCCTTTGTATATTAGAAACGACAACCTGCATAGGGACCTCTACATAGAGTTCATGCGTTCATTAAAATATGCCGAACCTCACAAACATAGACTTCATCATCATGAGAACATCGAGGCATCCAGCTCCTCGACAACTTGGACATAATGAGAAGACTCAACAGAACTAAACCGTTCGAGCTAGTATAGTATATAATAGTTAAGTAGTGAAAGTGTGTTACTTAACATATACAACAAAATAACTAAGAGAGAGACAATAAGTAAAATGTCGATGCATACATTCTTAGTGTAGTATTGTATGTTGTTAAATTAGGTTAGATTTAAATAACTCATTTGTCAACTTAATGGCCAGATTGTATGTTATTATTGTATGTAATTTTATATACGCTAATTTACACAAGAAAAAATCTTAACACAAAATCGACTCTTTGGTCGGTGGCAGAGTATATAAGTATATAGACTAGTTGTACTTTACGTTTTTGCTCATAAGATTTTAGGTCCAGTAAATATTCTTTTATTTAAGAAGGATTGGTGTTCAAATAACTCACTTTATGCTTATCAGAGAAGGTCTATATTAATGTTTATAAAAGGAGACAGAGACGCATTGATGTAAATAAAAAAAAACAGGAGATTAGGCTAAAAAAAAATACAACCGCCGCCTTGTACATTCAATAAAACATAAATTTTATCATATTACCATACTAAATTGTTAACATTAATATAACGAGCAGATATCGATTGTCAACAAACCGCAATCAGTGGGGTCGGCTTAATTGAGGAGAGCGATTTAAAAACAATGTAAAATATGAGTCGGTATTCTAAATACTGACTTTTACATGACTTATATAAGTAAAATATGTAACATTTGTGAGATTTCATATTAATTTCTTTGTAAGTATCGGTAAAACTAGGTAAACGTTTCTGAGTTTGTCTGAGTACTCGCTTAGTAATATTTATTTTGTATTATTGGTATAAAAAGAAATGTTAAAATAGCAGTTATATGTTAGACTGGATGTAAATAGATTTTTTTACTGAAATACCAGGTCGGTTGGTTTACGAAACAAATTACAAGAACAAATCTCATGATACGAACATCAAAAGCGTTCTTTACAATATCCCCAAATAAATTAAGAGTCAGTTTAAAATTTTTGGTATAACAATTTTGACTCATAAATTTTAATTGAAAAAAATATTTTTATTATTATTATTTGACGAAAAGAGAAAAAAAATCGTAAAAAAACAATTTTAATTTTTACTTTTACTTATATCAATACGTATATTATTCTTTTTCTTATTGTTTCGTTTTACCTTGTGTTGATATAGTTCTCTGTTGTTCTCCTGAATCCAAGGCATTGTGTGTATGGAGTGGCAGACGTTACCATCGTATTTTCTCTTACCAGAGTGCGGGTATATAAAAATTAATTCCTCTAATTGTGAATCGAACGCACTTGAGTTGTGCTTTAATTTCAAATTATTGAAGTAAGTATTTACGTGTATCTAAGGTAAAATATTATTACGTCTATTTTTTTTTATATTGACGATATTAAATGGCTCACTTACTGCAATGTCTATAGTTTTCAATTATATAATTTTTCACACACCTGAGATTAAAGTTAGATAGATTTTTTATAAAACGAGTAACAGTGATTTCTCTTCGAGAAATAATCTTAGCTTAAGCACAATCTCAACACATTATTTATTTTCGCTTCCCATTAAATTGTATGAGTTACGAAAATTTACGAAATTTTATGTCAAAATATTGTATTTAAATATCAAATAAAACGAGATAAGCTTAATGCCTTTGGCATTTTCAGTAATTTATTATACTATTCAATAATATAATACTAAACCATGTTACAATATTTTTTTAGTAAATAAATACTTTATATTTAAATTATAAATGATGCCATCGTAGTGTAATGCAACTGACAGTAACTGCGATAATTACAGACTTGAAAAAAGAATCACTTTCATTATCTTGCTCCGGTAAGACAAACAGCGGCGTTGAGTTCCACCAGTAAATGTTACAAATAACAAAGTGTAAAGTGACCCTCATTCAGTTGGGCTATTTAGCCCAACTGAATGAGGGTCACACCAGCTTAATATTTATTATAATCAATATTTTATATTTATTATAATGAATTTGAGGTATCCAACTCTTATTCAATTAATTAGTGAAGACAAAAACAGTTACAGATTTAAAAAAAAAAAAGTAGTAAATTAGCATTTATCGAACACGCCTTTTGAATATTAAATATATTTTTTTTATCATCACTTTACGCCGAATTCTGGAAGCAATTTAACTCGTCACTAGAGCGAGAAAATTAAAATAATAAATATTTAATTTCCTTGAGTGAGAATCTAACTCACAAACTCTCGCGTTTACAGTCGCACGCTTGTACTCCTGCGCCACGACTGGCTTCAAAGATATGAAAGTATCTGATCTTGTTGTATAGACAGTGCTTATTAGAATTAATTAGTTTTAAGTGTGAATTTATCTATCTATCTTGTTGTCAGGTTATCACTTTCTGTCATATTATTTGCCCATTCTCTTAAAAAAATGGTATTATCTTTAATAGAAAAGCAAAAAAAATACGTGATTCAATTAGTATAAACTATAACCCATAAAAAATCTTTACATAACTAACACACTGCAAATATCGGAGACATCAAACTGATAATTAAATTCATAAATCGTTAATATGTAAGAAATATAGTTAGTTACAAATGAAAATCGAAAAAAAAGATTTTCAAAATTATTATTATTTTCAGTCAAACCTAACGAAAAAAGTGAACTATCTGGCTATAAAAAATAGAAAGATAAATCATAGGTCATCAGATAAAAAGGAAAAAGACCAAATAAATCTTCGTTAAGCTTTGATAAGTGAGCCTCACGCCTCTTCTCATCACTCGCCTCTTAACATTTTGACAAATTTCACACATTTATATAGAGTTCAGGATTTTTTATTTCTATGATGACTTACTGAGTGGAAATAAATTATTTCTTTTAGTTAATTTGTAACCGACTTCAAAGGATATCAATTCAAATGTATTTATTATTTCATTTTACGTTTAAGACCGTAAATCTGCTGACGGCCTATTAAGAAAATAATCAAGAGAGTCAAAAAAGCGCTCTTAAAAATGTATGACTATATACGAGTATTATATTCTTATATTCCTATCACATTTGCCTGGGATATTTTTGGGTTGATTAATAAGCTGATAGAATCGGCCCAAGTTTGAATATCAAACAGTTCGCTATTTAAACCTTCAATAATTACAGGCAGATATATTACGTATTATCAGAAGATTTATACAACTTCGAAAATGTATTTATTTTCTCTATTATATCAAGTAAAAAAAAGGCCGAATTTATATTCTCTTTCGTTTTAGAATGGTATAAAATCATAACTATCCGACTTCTTTTAGTCTTGAATGGTTGACAAATAAAAAATATAAGCATACATTCGTTATGTATTAAATATATAATCATACTATGCTGTACGAACTACTGAACAAGTTCATATGAAACTTTATTTTTTATATATATTGTTGTGTGTCTACAAAAAAGTCAGCAACAGCATATTCATATCTTCTAAGGATAAAATACAGTGAGCATATTTCTGTCTAAAACTAGTAATTTGAATATTTTTTTTATTGTGAGGGATGTTTTTCCGCAATGGTATCAATCCTTATCCTTTTAAATACTTTATTAATTTTGTACGTTAAACGAAGACGACGACGAAATTACGAATAGTTTTAGAGAAAAATGCATTTAATTGTTGACACATCCGGCTATAAACCGCAGTTTTGGCTCATGTTTCATTTATCCCTTACTCTCAGCATATAAATAAGTATATTAGTTGTCTGGGCCATTTGGTGTTGATCAAAATTTCGTTTACAGAAATTTACAAAAAAATACATTATCAAAAAATCCTTGCTACGAAACGGTTCGCCGCCCGCCACGCGTCCCCTTGCGTCCCCCGCGCCTTTTTTTGCGCCATTTTGCACTTTTAGTTTACTATACTTTTAAATATTTGTTTTACGTTGATAATTAGCTTCAATACCGTATACCTAAATATTTTTCTTAAAATATAACAAATTTTGCGAGCAAAATCCAGTTTGTTTGACTGCCGCAAGGCAAGATTCGCGTCCCGCAGGAGACGCGCTTACCGCCATCACCATCCTTACAAGCAGCCACATAATGATAGCATTTTTTTCAGAGACAGAGTAGCCTCTTCTCTCCCCACCCGGTGTCGCTGTAAAAGCCAGTAGGGCTAACAACATAAAGTTCAAGTTCGAAAAAAAAACTAGTAAAATCAAATAAATGCCCAAAAGACTCAAATTACCTAATGATGCCATCGTGGCACAGTGGTACAAGCGTGTGACTTTAAACGCGACAGTTGTGAATTCAGTTACCACTTTGGAAAAAGAGATATAATTTATTAATATTTTCATTTCTTCATTTTGGTAAAAAGGCAAAGCGCAAAAGCTACTCAATACACAATGCTTTGAAAACTGCGAGTAAAGTAAGTGAAAATCTTTAGTTTTTATTTATAATATGACTAGCGACCCGCTCGCGGCTTCGCCCGCTTAAATCACAGAATTATTTACTTGATTCACTGAACTATGTTCGTGTTTAGTAATATACCTATAATGTATGTTAGCAACGTACTTAAGATTTCTAATGTGAAAATGATTAAAACCTTAGGTGGCATTTTCAAACCTCCCATAAGAATTTTCAATTGAATGTTTGAAATAAAAATAAAAGTTATCGATACTTACAATAAAATCCTAACTCATCGGTGTCTGTACATGGAAGATATATTAGAAAAATTGTTATTACGGACATTTAAAAATGTATTGGAACTTGGTCAGTTTTCTGTTTGTTTGTGCATTTGTTCACGATAATCTTAAAAATGGCTTAGAAAACGTGCACTTTTGTAATATGGCTAATCAGTTCACACAAAGTAAAAACCAGATCCACGCTGTATCCCGCCTATAGTAGGATGGGCAGATGGAATTTAGTGTTAAGATACTGCGTATGCTATGTGACTGACGTGCGAAATTAAAATATTATTAATTTACAATTCAATCCTCCAAGTGGGGATCGAACCCATAACGTCACGTTACAGTCACAACTTTGTGCGACTGCGCTGCCACGGCCTTTAATATTTATACAGTGTGGCAGCGTCAGCGCTCCTTTTACGGGAACAGTATATAGGGTAAAATAATTTAAGCCCATACGTAAAGAATTTAATGTAGATACCTCAACAGTTTAGACGTATAATTTTTTTTTATTTCACGATGTTTATCTATACTTGTATTTCGTGTGACGCAGTTACGCATAGATATCAATAACGTAAACACATGCTACTACAAAAATACTACTATAAGTTAAGCAACTTTGAACTTTGCCGCTAATATCTACGATTCGATTTTGGAATGAGGCGTATGCGGCGGTTTCTCTTTGATAGGATTATGTCTATGTGCGTCATTCTTGAAAAATGGCGTTTTATTTTTCAACGATAATTTTATAATTCATTTTGTTTGAAATAATAACTTGTTCATTTTTGGGATTTTTAGACTTTTATAGAGTAGTTAAAACTATGATTTCCATTAAAGTGGTACTGACAAAAACATTCTATATAATTGAGCATATTTAATATTTATAGTGATTTATTGGTGAATATAACACTTGCGAACACCAATAGCGAATATAACACTTGTGAAGAAAGCATATTTTAGGCACTTTTTTAATTCCTATATCTTTTGAAAAACTACCAACATTCTTATAGTTAACAAATAATTTTTTTAAGTAAAAAATAATCTGTTTTTCATCAAAATTACACTATAATACCACGTTAGTATCGACTTTGTAGTGTTGATAGTAATTGAAAGAATGGCAAAAAAATAATATGGTGGAAAAGTGAGTGGTAAGAGAGAAAGGGGGAGCCCTCGGTTGACCTTCGAAAACACAGTATCAAAGATACTGGAGGAAGAAGAAGAAGAGAGAAGGTCATGTAAAAAGCATGAGGACCCCCCGGAGGGCATGTATGAAGAGTTTGATGACAGTGGACGAGGCGAAAGAGGTATGTAGATACCGTAGCGTTTGGCGCTTCGTTCTCTCTGACTACCCCGCTAGGGATAAACCGTGAAGCTAAGCTAAATTAAGTTTTCTTGAGAAATATATCTACTGTAAATGAATGCAACGTACCTACGTGCCTATGATTAAAATGTATTGACATCACCACGTGATCCATGTAAACACAATATAACATTTTTTAAACTATGAACTCACAATCATAATTTACTTTCCAAATATACTTTTTATTGTTGACATCGCCATTTGAGCTAGTCCCGACATATATAGCTACTTTATTATTTTTGTTAATGTCACCAACGTTGACGTTTACGTTGGTTCCTGAGAAGAAAAATGAAAATCTTTTTAATATTATTGAGAACATTTCCAGCCATATAAATTTTTCTTTTAACAAGTCGGAACTTGATTTTGTAACTCGCGTCGCACCGAATAATAAAGATTCTTAAAAACCTAAACCTATTATTATCCGTTTCTTGTCAAGATATGTTAAAGACGATTTTTTGAGTAAGGCGAAGCAACAGAAAAACTTTAAGGCCAGTGACCTTGGTATTCCTGGAGTCCAATCGTCGATATTTTTCAACGACCACTTGACTTCTGTTAATAAAACTTTGTTACATCTTACTAAGACTAAAGCTAAGGAATTTAACTATAAATTCGTTTGGGTTAAGAATTGTTGTATAATGATAAGAAAGTCTGAGTCTAGTCCTGTTTTACATATAAATAACAATTCAGATTTATTCAAAATAAAATAAGAGCTATTATTGTTTATGTTATATTTATTTATAATTTTATTGTTATTTGTATATTAATTGGTTATTTGTTATTTTTGTTATTATGTTTTATCTTTCATGTTTTAAATATGATATTGAAGGGTTTTATAGTGCACCTGACCTTGATAATTTCTTATAGTTTTCCTGGGGGAATGAATTTAATCATTATTTTAATTTCAACTCATTTTGAATTTATGTTCTTTACAACAATGCTAGGTATGTATTATTATTATGACTTTACATTGGTTTCTCACAATTTGGTTCTGAATTAAAAATCAGAATGTACGAGGTTTACGAACTAAGACAAACATAGTTTTTAGGCAGGTTCTTTGTTATGATTATGATATTTTATGTTTTTCAGAGACCTGGTTACTTTCGGGTATATTTGATTTGGAGTTGTTCGACGAGCGGTATTATGTTTATAGGAGCGATCGTAACTATACAATTAGGGGAGATACAATGGGTGGAGGTGTTTTGATTGCCATTAAACGGGAATTGAAAGTCACCAGTGTTGAATGCATCCCGTCAACAGACTCAATAGCCGATATTATTCGTGTCTCTATTTCATTTGAGCTATATTCAAGGTGTAATATATATTGCTGCTATTTTCCTCAATGTCCTGGTCATAAAGATATTTTGTCAAATTTTTACGAGTACATCTCAGATGAAGTTCTTTTGTACCCTGATGATTACTTTCTTGTACTGGGTGACTTTAATATACCTAACGCTGAGTGGTCAACTGCCTGTCAGGGGGATTTGACCTTGACTGGGGATTTAATAACTTTAGACAATATAACAAGTTTAAAAATGTTAATAGTCGTATTTTAGATCTTTTAATTACTAATATAACATGTAAAGTGGGCCTAGTTTCTAATCCGGTCGTTGCTGAGGACATGCACCACCCAGCTTTTGAATTCATTGTTGAAACATTACGAGTGAAATCATCTGGAGGTCAGTCACATTCGATTAAATTATATAGGGAAGCCGATTATGAAGCAATTAATGAATGTCTATCTCGAGTGGATTGGGGATTGCGTATATCAAAAGATTTTAAACGGGCTGAAACTCTCATTACACTGTTTAATGCTCTGGTTCGGTCAATTTTGGAGTATTGTTCCGCATGTTGGAATCCTCAATATAAAGTTTACACCAGAAGAATTGAAAGTTTATATCACAAGTTCCTTCGTCACTTAAAACAGAGACATTCTAACGCAGAACCTATAATTAAGATTTTAAAAGATATATCTCTGGAGAAGCGCCGTGATCTCAGAGATCAAGTGTTGTTGTATAAGCTGGTAAACAATATGATCGATTCCCCCCTTCTCGTGAGTAAACTAAACTTTGCGTGTCATAGATTGGGTGCACGAACTAAACCTTTGTTTGCAGTTCCTAAGTTTAAAACAAAATATGCGTCTAATAACTTTGTGTCACGTGCATGCAAAAATTTTAATGTTAAGCATAACAACTTAGACTTATTCAATGTAAAATTTAATAATTTCAAGGGCTGTTTGAAGAAACTTTTATGAATTGTTTTTTATTTTTGTATTTGGTTAGGTAAATTATTTGTATCTTTTGGTCCCGAATGAAAGTTTTCCACTTTTTGTTTTTTTGTTTTTTGTATGTGCATAAATTGTTGTTCTTTAGACTTATGAGTAAGTAGTTTGTGGAAACTTGATTGGTATTTGTACTATTATTTGTGTGTTATTAGAATATATTTAATGTACTGTATGTTTCTCTTAAATATAAATAAAATAAATAAAAAAAAAACAAATCAATCAACATCACGAATCACCATTCTAATACAATCTTAATATAAACTAGCGTAACAAGTACCTTTAGAAAGATCACACACAAACGTCTCGGAGAGTTCAACGATGACTGTAAAGCTGCGGTCTGGTCGGAATTCACGGTGTAGGGCGGGGCGGTGCTCGTACTCTTACTTCCTTTTATTATAACTAGTTCGCAGTTATAGTAGAGAGGAAGATAGGACGAGCTCTTGGCTTTTCTCGGAAGAGCTTCGAGTTATGACAATGTTATATTGTCGAGTTTCAGTTATTTGAATACACTTCTGTGGGTCGAGCACGAAAAATAATCGAGTCCGTATTGTAAACGTTTCGAGGTGACGATACGATTACAAAGTTCGAAGCACGAACCGTAGTGTATCGACTATCGAGGACTCGATAGGATTAAGTAGGTCGTCATGCTAACGAGACTTAAAGATGTCACTGAGCGAATGAAATGGACGTTCAAAAACCAAATAAAATAGTGAATGTTAAAACATTCAATCAAAATGTTTATTTATCTTAATTTACATTACAATTTACGTTAAAAATGAAGAAAAATCTATGAAAATATTACGAAATATATAAGTAAGGTATCAAGATTGGAAGAAATTCAATCCTTTTGTAGATTTAAAACAATATATATCTTGCGGTTTCTAAACGAATCCACTTGA
>DWLH01001274.1:0-13558 GCA_018249795.1 Heliconius telesiphe telesiphe
TGCGCCGGTTCTTCTCAGGTCTGAGGCATTAACTTTAGTGAACTGGTGGTAAATTATTTGACGTTCAAAAAATGAAGCATGTAACTTCTTATTTTGAATAAAATTATTTGAATTTGAATTTGAATTATGACAAACATTATGCAACTCGTTTTCAGTACATTATACATGTGCCCAGCCACTGTGTCACCAGGCGGAGAGGGGCGAGAGTCGCTCGCCCCTGAAGAATGAATGAATTCTAAACATTGAACCCGCTGCTCATTCGATTTTGGGTTTGCTGCATAAGTGTCTTTCTTTTTAATATATCTTGACACAAAAACATGCAGCTTAGATTGAAAGAAGCCGCAGCATCTTTTAAACTTTTACTTCTTCGAGGCCGCAAAATTTCGACACTAGCAGTCTTTAAAATAAAGAAAGAATAATTGCGAAACTATTTTCAATAGTACAGTATTATTCCTTATTCGATTAAGTATGTTACACACATTGTGAGCTTTATACAGATTGAAATTGGTTTTTACAGCATATCACAGAAATGGATATTTTAGAAAATATCCAAGTTTTAAAATGAACGGTCATGCGCTGCGTAAATGTTAAATCAAAAAATCATGTATTGTAACGAACATATTGTAATTCTTTAAAAAAAATAATTTAACTGCAACAGCATATATCTTCGCATAGCATTATTTTTTTTTACTATATTATTATACTATAGATTATAGATTATTATAGAATACGTGTTGCTTTTAATTTCAATACTTTTAAATATTTATTTTACGTTGATAATAATAATATACCTGGTTTTGTTTAGTTTTTTTTTATTAATATTTTTCTTTGGTTACGTTTACTTTTTATTTTTGTTCATTTTAATTAGTTACTTATTTTTTCTAATAATAAGAATTTGCTGTACATATTATTGTTTTTCGGTTTATTGTGATTATTTAGGCTTATATTTTCTTACCAATCCTGATGAAAACTGAAAATAATTTCATAAATATTCGTATAGTTCAAGGGGGCGAAACAGCGTCCGGGTCCGCTAGTCTAATATATTTACATGAAAATTTACATAGAGGACTAAACATAAACATTGAACATTAAGGGGGCGGGGAACTTTATGAGGAAGGACATCGTATGAGGGACGGTTCTTAAGCTTAGAGCTATCGAATTTATTATCTGTAGTGGAATAATGTGACTTTGACATTTGAAAATGACAGCCTAAAAATTAAAGATGTAATGTGACATTTTTGTTTATTATTTAATACTATAGGATACTATAGGATATTACAGGAAAATTTATTAAGTATTGTTGGCACCTTTGAATATACAATATATATTTATTACATGACTTTAAAATATATATATTTTTTAAAACGTTTAAGCATACTTAGTGGGAGTAAACTTTGCCGTAATAAATCTGTGAATTTTCCAAAAATTATGGAAAACTCTTATAAAATTAAATTATCTGAAAGATTAACCCCTGCAGTTTATCCTGTACATTATTCGCTGTATTTAAATCCTAATCTAAAGTCAGGTTTATTTGATGGGAAGGTAATAATAGATGTAAATGTTAAAGAAGAGAAAAACTTTTTAGCTCTTCACACAAAATTTATCGATATAGATAAAATTGAAATGTTTAGAAACAATGACGAAATATGTATATCAAAGTATTTAGAAGTTAAGTCTTTGGAACAACTGCTTGTTCAATTTCATGATCAAATTACTCCTGGCAATTACCAGTTGCATATAAACTTTCATGGTAATCTTACACGCAACATTGTTGGGTTTTATTTATCATATTTGAAAAATAAAAGGTAATCCATTATTTTTGATCATGCACTTAATTTATTTGGTTTTTATGTAAATCTCTTAAAGTTGTTGTTGTTTTAATGTGAATCTCTTTTCTTGTAGTACAATGGTTGCAAGTAAGTTCCAGCCAACTTATGCTCGCCAAGCATTTCCATGCTTTGATGAACCTGAATTTAAAGCAACCTATGACATTACTTTGGTGAAACCTTTGGATTATGTGGCACTTTCTAACATGAATGTAAGATAATTTATTCAGGTAATTGGTAAATTAGTTGAAATGACCAATCAATATATCTGATATCTCAATTTAAGACAGGAACAAAAAATGCTTGTACACTGTGTACACACAGTTTCAATGACCACCCATAAAGGATACAGTATGAAAATAAAAAAAAAGACAAAACTTAAAATAGTCATGATTTAATAGTTCCTCTACTTTTTACTAACTTTTATCAACTTCATATAATAAGATATATATTTTGATTGTTTAGGAAGTGTCAAAAGTGGTGGATATAGATTCAAATTCTGAAGCAGTTACATTCGCTACAAGTGTGCCCATGTCAACATATTTAGCATGTTTTGTTGTATGTAACTTTGATAACATGAAGGATGTTATTAATACAAATGGAATTGGAGAAAATTTTATATTGCGATCATTTGCACAGAAAGATCAAATGCACAAAATTAATTTTGCTCAAGATATTGGAAAAAGGGTTACAGAATATTATATTAAGTATTATGAAGTGCCTTTTCCATTGCCAAAATTAGGTACGTGACTTTAGCCATTTGAATAACTTTGCTGGATTTGTGAGTCATTATAGACTACACTTGTTAAAATATTCTCACATTTTCATGTAGTACAGTAAATTAGCTTGAACATTTGTCAACATTAGCTTGAAATCTTATTCTGAGCTTTAGCAATTTGGCTTATAAAATATATTAAAATTTACTACAGTCCTAATATGTTCAATTATTTTAAATTAATAATTATTTATTACTATATTTATTATAGTCTAATTGTCTAGGACACTGTGGTTCAGTGGCACAGCATAGCATTGTTATGGCGTCAATTGTGGGTTTGATTCAGGAAGTTAATTTATTTTCATTTCCTTCTGATAAAGAAAATTAAATGCACTCTTCAGCTCCATGACTTAACACACAATGACTCGAAAAATTAAATAAAGTGGAATGGAGTGTCTTTACACTAAGTTCCCTTTTTCTATTAGAGATGCAGAGTGAAGCTACTAAAAATTGATTATCAAAAGTTGACTGCATTAATAAGTATGTCCATAAAATACTTACAGATATGATTGCAATTCCTGACTATGTATCAGGTGCTACTGAACACTGGGGCGTAATAACTTATAGAGAAACCTCCTTTCTAATTGATGAAGCTACAGCATCTTCCAGAAATAAAATCAGTGTTGCCAACACAGTGGCTCATGAATTAGCTCATATGTGGTTTGGAAACTTAGGTTGGTATACGTAACAGTTTATACATACTTATAAGTAACACACACTTCAACACAAATTATCATTATTAACTTAAAAAAAAATGGCAACATATGGTTATCATCTTCCTAGTAAGCCACATACATATATAATAATTTGAAAATCGAAATATTATCTATAAATAAAAATATAAATAATATTATATATTATTTCAGTAACAATGAAATGGTGGGATGAGGTGTGGCTGAATGAAGGATTTGCATCATACATGCAAGTTAAATCATTGAACGCTGTAGAGCCATCCTGGACAATGGTATGGTTATTTTATATATTTTATAAATGTGTCAAACACTACACAATATTATGATTATTCTACAACTGATTTATTTATTTTAATCAGATTATAAAAAAATAAGTAAAAAAAATTTCTTTTTCTCAGTCATTACGCTCTTAACAGAGCGGTCATGGCTATCATGTAGTCAGTCCAGGACATTGACCTTTTCTTTTTCCCGCAAGGTCCATGTCTCAGCGCCGTATAGAAAAATACGTAAAACAAGAGTTGGAATCATTCGCATTTTAGTGGTTTTGGTGATTTTTTTGTTCTTCCATATGTTTCCAAGCCTTTCCATAGCATTTAGCTGGTCATAGCCATACGTCGTTTTATTTCCTCTATGCATCCGCCTTTGTTCGTGATTAAAGTCTTAAGGTATATGTAGGACTGGACAACTTCACAATTCGCAATATCTTTGGTGAGTTATTGTTGACGCAATCCACAATCATCACCATTTTGGGTTTGCTGCCTTTGATCTTTAATCCAAACTGATGGCTAATATATTCCATATTTTGAAGCAGTTCTTCCATGATCTAAATACTAGAGGTGAATAAGGTTGTGTTATCGGTGTAACGTAAGTTTGTAATGTCGTAGCCGCCAACCCCTATACCATCTGTCCAGTTCTCAAGAGTAATACGCATTATGAGCTCAGTGTAAGCGTTAAGAAGGGACCGTGATATTATGCACCCTTAACGGACATCCACGCTGGGATCCAGTTCAAGTTGGTGTACCCATTTGCAGTAAGGTGTTCCATAAAACTGTCCATTTCACAGAATCGAACGTTTTGGAAAAATCTGCAAAGCATATGTAAATGGGTTTGTTAATTTCCCGTGTTTTCTCTACGAATTGGCTTACGATAAGAGTTTGTTCCCTAGTACCTTTACTTTAGCTTTAACAAATCCATTTTTTTCCGGCGCAATTTCCCTTGACGAGTAGGACTTCAAACGCTCATTTAGGATATGTATGTAGTATTTTGCTTGCACGTGATGTAAGTGCAGTAAGACGGTAATTGCCACATTTTTTTGTAGAACCCTTTCTATGTAAAGGAGTAAAAACGTTGTGGGTCATACTCCTGTCTGCCATATCTTGTTACATATTGTATGGAAAATTCGATGGAATATTCACCTAAGGCCTATTGAGACTATCAAATAGTCTCGATAGGTATTCCATCTCTTCCTGCAGCATTTTTACCCTCGAGGTGTTTGATGGCAGCCTTTAGTATATCCGGCTCTAACTCTCCTTTATGAGTTTCTCCTGGTGAAAAGTTGGATATTGTTGGTCTTGAAATAGGGACTGACAATAGGTTTTCCATACCTCTGAGATCTTATCGAGTTCAGTAACTATTTTGCCATCGTTATCTTCAATAGGTCATGATTTGGAGGACCATTATTTGGCGATGAAACGAATTTTGCGATTTAAATATTATTATAGATATTTGAATTCGTATATTACGGTGTGAGTTTTGATTTCATTCCATACGCTATTGAAATAGGTATTACGATCTTGTCTACTCTGCGCTTGAATTTGGGATGATAGTCGATTCTATATTTTACGTCACACTGTGTGGCTTCTTTCTCGTGCCTTTCATATATTAGAGACAGTGTAACATCTGTCATCTAATGTTGCCTTTTGCCTGTTGTTACAAGTGAATTTGAGTCCACAACAGCTTTGAGATACTCTGTTTTGCTTGATCCCAAAGCGTGTTAATGATTTCTTCGCGATGTTCTGCGGTAGTCCATTTCGCCCTGTTGGTTTGTGCAGATTTCAAGAACTTTGAGGTGTCTTGAAAGCCTAGTCAGTTCTGTGGTTTTTTTATTCTGACGGCTCTTAACTTTACCCGCAACTTAGACCACAACAGTAGGTAATGTAATCCACAGTCCGCCTGTGGCAAGGTATGGGTATTTTGAACAGATGTTCTCCATCGCTCAAAAAAGATTTTACATAAGGAATTAAAATATTTTGATATATAAAATATACAATAATATGTTGTGGCACAATGGCATAGTGCCTGACTGTTTGCATGATGGTAGTGGGGTTCGATTATAATGCGGGCGAATGACAACCCATTCAAGTTTTACAGGGCTGATTTTGAAGATTTAATTTTAATTGGCTGATTGTTAATCCTAATGAACTATTGGGTTTGCTTTATCTTTTTAGTTTTATGCAGTCAATTTTATGTATTTTGGTTTTTTATAATATTTTTTTATTTCGCACTTTGTTTAGCTTCGTTATTAGGATCATAAGACGGAAAATTGAAAAACCTTGGGAATTTGAACCCGCTTTCATTGCACAAATTGAAAAAGACGTGGGAAACCTGATAATCATAAAAAATCTATTCCACGATACTCCACTTGACGTAGTTCTCTGATTTTTTTCATTTTCTATACGATATTACAACTACATCAGTAGTTGTAATGAGTTTGGATTACATAAGCAAGGTTAAGACAAATCGATTGAGGTAAGAATCATCAAAACTGACCAAGGCGTTTGGTCTCTACAACACCACGAGAACTCATGACCCACCCCCACATGACCACCTCTGCGTTGCACCCACATGACCCACCTCTGCGTTGCACAGTCGGGGCCAATGTTCAAATTTAAACTGTAATATCTTTACTAAATATTATAAAAAATGTGTTTATTTTACATTACAGTTGGACCAATTTTTAACTAAGACTTTACATTCAGTACTCGTTACTGATGCCAGACAATCTAGCCATCCTATCGTTCAAACGGTTGAAACACCCGATCAAATAACTGCCATTTTTGACTCTATTTCATATAATAAAGTAAGTATTTATTCTAAAATATGTTTAGTGTTTGTGTCTTTTTTGCTATTATTAAACCTAAGATCTGATACAATAAAAAAAAATTAACTAACAAACTCAATGCCGCGCTTTGCTTCTATATTAAATAGTTTTGTCAAATTAAAAAGTTTTATGTATTATAGAAAGTTGTCCTTGTACTTTAAAAAGTGTTGTTTTTTTATCATAAGAGTGAGCAAAGCGAACAGACTAAAAAAGTGAAACATATTAATAAACGTAGTAGTCACAGAAATAAAACGAAAAAAAAAACAATGTATTTAAATTTGTATATTCCGACAGGGTGCTTCAGTGCTAAGAATGTTAGAAGGTTTCATTGGCGAAGAAAACTTCCGTAAAGGTGTTTCGGATTATTTAAAGAAATATAAATTTGGCAACACCGTAACTAAAGATCTACTACTGTGCTTGGAGCCGTATTTTAAAAAAGAACATCCGAATTTGAATTTATTGTAAGTATTTTAATTAAATTAACTATTTGCTTCTGCGGAAAGGGTCTCCGGGATTAGCTTATATCTTAGCGGTGGTAAATATCATACCATACCATAAAATAAAACATTTTTTTTTTAATGATCTATTATATCCCAAAAAAAAAAAAGCTTATAGACTAACTTCGGTTTTAATTTCATTTTCAAAGATATCTTCCATAAATACCGAAAAAATAAACTTTAATGTTAATGGTTGCTACCTCCATAATTCTCTTGGGTTTTAGTCTTGGGTTAAAGGGTTAGAGACCATAAATTTGGTGTATCGCTATTTGGGAAAAAAAGCAATAAAATCGTAAGAAAAAGATTTCGATTAGAAGCCATTGCAGATTTTCCATGCTTATCATGCTGGACGTTTTAAAGTAACTATAAAAACAATGTTTTATTTAGCTTCACGCTGTTGCCTAATGTTCAAACATTAGGCAGGGCAAACTAATGCCAACACTTACATTTTTATATTATAATTTTTCTATAATATAATATATATTTTTTTATTATATTATTTGTCTTTTATATTCTGTGATATTTTAAAAATTAAGGTCGACGACTTGAAAGACTTTAAAGGTGTTATTTAATTGTTTTTTCATTTCAGATACATAATGGATACGTGGACAAAACAAATGGGTTACCCCTTAATTAATATACAGCCGGGCGATAAAGAAAATACTTACATCATTACTCAAAAAAGATTTTTAATTGATTCAAAAGCATTAATAGCACAACATTCTGAATATGGGTATATTTAAGGATCGTTTTTATTACATATTAGAGGTCAGGTTTAGGGCAGGGGCGCAGGCGTGTCAACATTTTAATTTTTTCATTTCTTAGCTCTAGTGTCGAGGCAAAGCGCAGCTTTGAGTTCCTCTACTCATCACGCAATGTCTCCATAATTTAGCGGAAAATGGGAGAACAGGAGTGTCTTAACACTAGGTTCCCTCTGCCTATTCTGCTGTGTGCGGGATACAGCGTGAAGCTGGAAAAAATATTAGATTAGATATATAGACCAGCTGTTATCCGTGCTTAGAACAGACATATATTTTTAATATAAGTTTGTCCTAAGCACCACATACACCTTTTATTTTTTAATAGCTATGTAATAGCTAAGTCAAATGATGAGCTATAAATATATATATATTTATGTGTTACTTAAGCTAGGCTCAGAGCTAGATATAATCAATTTTAGGTATTTATTAATAGTTCAGATATTTTTGGTTGTCTTTTGCTACATCATTTACTTAATTTTATTTTAATACTCATTATAATTGGAGCTCAAGTGCCTATTGGAGGGTGCCCAGGGAGTCTGGAATGTAGAAGGTATAACCTAAACCTCTATTATTGGGCACATCATCAGTTCTTTTCTATCTTTCCATCTGAAATAGAAAATTGTAAAAGAAATATTGATTTTACGTAACAAAACCTTGTGATTGGTCCAATTCGAAATCTTACATGTTGAGAACTGAACTGACTGATCCTTTCCAAGAGTAGAATTCGAACCTACTACTATCACGTTTACAGGCTGACTTTGCTCCACTGTACTGCAATGGCCTCGATTATAATAAATGAGCACATTTTTGTTACAGATATCGATGGTTTGTTCCCATTACTTACAAAACGAATGGTGGTATAAAAGAAAATATCTTGTGGTTCCCTGATATTAACGATAATGGTTCGTAAAAATCATATATATTTTAGTAAATGCCGCTCTTTGTCTTCTTTCCAGAGCGTTGAAATGAAAATAATTCTCAAAAAATCGGTGGAGAAGCGTAGCGTGAAGCTAAATAAAATATATGAAATGATTGATATAAGGTAAAACAAGCTAATTGAGGGATAAATTCAGTTTCAGTAAATGTTATCTCATTAGTTCAAGGAATTTTGAAGCAATAAAATACATTACTAGCTTTTAGAAAAAATCTTTTTCAATACAAACCTGTTCCAGAGAGACTAATGCAATCCAAACAAACAAACGTTTTAGCTTTAGGTATAACATTATTGGTACAAACTTAAAAATCTTTTATATTCATTTTTAGTGACATTATCTTTGGGACAAGGAGAAAAATGGTTGAAGATTAATAACAATCAAGTTGGATATTATAGAGTTAATTATACTCCCAGTATGTGGGGCGACTTGACAGAGCAACTGCAAAATTATAATCAACAGGTTAGTGTAAACACGATGGTTGTATCAAAGATTCCTACTTGGGGAATGACTCTATTTATTTACTTGTCCGGTTGACAAAGGAGACAAAATGTGATGTTAAGTTTGATCATTTAACGCACTGTCTCAAATTTGACGGGACTGTATTATTTGGAATTTTTAACACTAGATTTTTTTTGAGTACCCTGGTTTTGAGAAAAGTGCTTTTCCTGGTTTTGAGAAAAGTGTTTTTCCTGGTGTTGAGAATATGTAACATATTTTTTTTTATATTTTCCCTTTTTTATTTTTAGACAAAAGCGCTGTGGTCCTATCTACCCTACTTTTTCTAACCTATCCGAGCTTAGAAAAAGTTGTCTACATTGTATACAGAGTGTTTTTGTCATCACCATTTCAAAAGAAAAAACCTAATACAATTAAAATAAAATATTTTTTTCCGAGAATGAAAAATTCCAAAAATAAACCTATCAAAGCGATAACTTTGATAGGTTTATTTTTGTAATTTCAAAGTTCATTCACGAAATCGAGTCGTAGGTAATATCGGCGATGTTGAATTGCGTAAAATAGAACGACAGATATCCCTTTCTTGTTCTAGTATGTTTTTTGAGAATGAAAAGTGGCAGGTCGGCAACGCTTAGTAAATTTTTTGTAGTAGTAGTTTAAGGTGTTTACGTTATTGGTATCTATGCGTAACTACGTCACATGAAATACATCGTAACATGGAAAAAAAATCCTACGTCTAAACTGTTGAGGAGGATATTGCGCCGCGCTTTGTCTTACAAAAGCGTGGAAATGAAAATAATCATTTTTCCGGATTGGGAATCGAATCCACAACTGTGGAATATAATGATGTTTTAAAACTTTTTAAATTGTATTTGTGCAACTGAATAAGCTAACATTTTTTAAAATTTGTCATATTCTTATGTTTTTTAGCTAACAATATCGGACAGAGCAAATTTGTTGGACGACGTTTTTGCTTTGGCTGAAGCCAACATAATAAAATATGAAATAGCACTCAATCTATCCACTTATTTACCTGTTGAAAATGATTTTGTACCATGGGAGACCGCATCCGCCATATTTGATAAGCTGTCACACAATATCTTAAATACGGAGGCATATGAAGATTTACAGGTATGTAAGAACCAATTTTTTTATTATATTAATATTTAGAAGCATATTAATATTAGTTTCTAACTAGTGCTCCGCTTCTACATATACACTACATTAATATAATATATTATGTAGGTATTTATATGTATCTCTATAAAAAGTTTTTTTTTTAACCTCACTATGTATCAGTAAAAGCCACATTAAAATCTATTGTACATTTTAAAAAGTCTAAGCGTACAGCGTGCCACTGGGAAGTGAGTTTTTTAAATTTCACGCTTTATCCCGCACATAGCAGGGTAGGCAGAGGGAACCTGGTAACCTAGTAAGACCGTTTCCCACTTACCACGCCAATAATTACGTCAATAATTAATAATGTGTAAAATACAACCAAGTCCAACGAGTGCTTTTTATTATTTTTTTCTTGCTACATTAAGAGATATAATCAAATAAAAAAATATACTTACAAATTACAATTATTAACAAGTCAATATTTAAATCTAATCGGCAATTATTATGTTTTTTTTTACTCAATCTAGGATTACTTTTTTTAACATTATCTATATTTTACTATTTAAAATATATATATATATATATATATATATATATATATATATATATATATATATATATATATATAGGTATATACTCGTACATTAAATAGAAGTATCAAAGATACCAGCTTCACGCTGTATCCCGCACAAAGCAGGGTAGGCAGAGGAAACCTAGTGTTAAGACACTCCGTTCCCCACTTTCCACCACGTTGTGGACGCATTGCGTGTTGAGTGGTGGATCTCTACGCCGCACTTTGCCTCGACACCAGAGCGAAGAAATGAAACTATAAATAAATATTTAATTTCCTCGAGTGGGGATCGAACCCACAACCAGTCGATTTTACAGTCACACTTTGTGCCCCTGTGCCACGACTTGCCTCTATCACATCAAAGATATGATATGACATAATGGAAGTATCCAGAATATTAAGGTCCATTTTCACCGGTTACGAATAATGTTTCAGATACTTATCTGACATTTAATCTATATAATTTTTTTGACAGAATAAGTTGCGTTTGTTGATATTTTGTTATAACCGCTACTTGTTAGTATTTGCTCCAAATAAAAAAATATTTCGTTATTGTAATTAAGTAATCTAAAATAATTAGAAAGATTAAGGCCAGTCGTAGCGCAGTGACACGAAGTGTGACTGTAAAACAGACTGGTTGTGGGTTCGATCCCCACTCGAGGAGATGAAATATTTACTTGAAATTTACATTTCCATTTCTTCGCTCTGGTGTCGAGGCTAAGCGCGGCGTTGAGTTCTGCCACTCAACACGCAATGCCTCCAAAACTCGGCAGAAAGTGGGGAACGGAGTGTCTTAACACTAGGTTCCCTCTGCCTACCCTGCTGTGTGCGGGATACTCTTTTTTATTTTAAATATACTTATTTCTCGGTAAGTTTCCACTACGCATTAAAATGTTCATACGTTTCTAAATAAATATATTTCTTTCCTAAGTGTGGAATAATACGTTAATATTTAATATTGGCTTCTAAATAAGTAAGATTAATTGTATCCGTAATCAATCATTTTGCTCTGCTGTAACAATTATTTAAATCTAATAATTTAATTATTCTATAAAGATTTTTTATATTGTCAAATTTATTCTCATAAACACATATTATAACATAATCAATAAACATGAGGCCAGTCGTGGCGTAGGGGCACAAAGTATGACTGTAAAATCAACTGGTTGTGGGTTCGATCCCCACTCGAGGAAGTGAAATATTTATTTACATTTATATTTTCATTATCTTCGGTGTCGAGACAAAGCGCGTCGTTGAGTTTCGCCACTCAACACGCAATGCCTCCAGAACTCGGCGAAAAGTGGGGAACGAAGTGTCTTAACACTAGGTTCCCTCTGCCTACCTTGCTGTGTGCGGGATACAGTGTGAAGCTGATTTAATTTTAATTTTGTAACATAACATATATTTTAATTACATAACATTGCTTTTAATACAGGCTATCTTTTAATTTGTATATTATATATTTTACTTTTATGTGTGTGGATAATATATATCCCTTTTTTCAGAAATATGTACAGTATTTATTAAAATCATTATACGCGAAGCTATCCTGGGAAAAGTCGGAATTAACAATAATAGAAAGGTAATAAAATCTAGCGTCCCTCTTATATTTAGAAAATATCTTTCAGTATGTGTTTGTTGTACAATAAAAAATATATATTTTTCGATATTGTTTGTGTCATCTTAAGCCCGCTACAAAGGCGACGGTTGTGGGTTCTATTCCCACTCGCTCGATTTGGTCGAATGTATATGTCGAAAATTGGGCCGCGAGTGGGGGACGAAGTGTCTTATCTGTCGTTTTGTTTGTTTCAGTCTATTACGCACCCGAATTCTGTCTTTAGCTACAAAATATCAATTGCCCGACGCTGAGAGTAAAGTAAGGAACATATTCCTATCTTGGCTCACTTCCCCCAACGCTACAAAAATAGAACCAGATTTGCGTGATTTTGTTTATTACTTCGGTAAGCTTTCACTGTTTCTTTCTTTCACTATAACGTATTGAAATGGTGCGCGGCGTGGATGTTCGATCCAATCCGATACTTTGTGGACAACTACAGAGATATAAAAAAAATCGCTCTGGTAACAAGACAAAGTACTGCGTTGAGTTCTGCCACCCAATACTCAATGTTATGAAAATTTGGTGGAACTACCCTGCTAGCGTAAGGCTAGATAAAAGTTTTCTAAGAATGCATTTGGATCGAACCTCTTTAACTGTGTGTCTAATATATTAACTTTTACATACGGTCATTTAGAATTGCATATTTAATAGGTTATTTGACGGATTTAAAAAAAATAATAATAATTGTTTATTAAGTGTAATATTAAACAGTCGCAATTTTAATAATTCCTTGTGAATTTGTCTATTATCTATGAATAATGCAAATCTTTAAATGAATTAAAAAAATATAAAAATGCTGAAGACGTGATGTAACAAACTTGACAATAACGATGTTATAGGTACCTTTTTTGCAATAAAATCAAATATTATATGGAATTTTTTATCCACACTTACATTACTTTTTATTAGTAGATTTCAAGATTTTTTTAAATTTATATAAAATCTATCTAATAATATCAGAATCAGAACTTATGTTTTTAATAAAATAATAGATATTTATTCAGTTCGGTCAACTACAATTTATTATTTATTTATATACATAAATATACTTGCGATAAACAAAACAAATTTATATATAATTACTTTGTCTCGATTGATTTGTTAGTTATACAATAATATATAATGAGTGCGGAGTACAGCGTGAAGCCAAACAAAATATATATTGATTGATTGTAGCATAATATGTTTAATTTCACGTTCATATTAAG
>DWLH01001275.1:0-13557 GCA_018249795.1 Heliconius telesiphe telesiphe
CTGGCTCTATAGCAAAGTTAATTTAGAAGCGATTGCACGTATTTTGGAGTTATCCAATAATTATAATGTATTTCAACGCGACATAGTTGGTTACATCTTTCGTTTAAGTATTTTTGGGTAAGAGAATGAATAGTAGATAGTCTGTTGTTAATAATTTCTTTCGTTAAAGTCTTCTGTTGTTTGTGTCATTTGTTTAAGTGTGTTCTTTTAAACAATAGGAACATCCTTATTGGAACTACGAAAATGCGTGTTGCATTAAGGTTTAAATAATTTTCACATTAGTAATCTTAAGTGTTTTGCAAACATATGTACATTACATGAATAATTCAGTAGTTAAAGCGGGCGAAGCCGCGAGCGGGTCGCTAGTATTATATAATAGTGCTTCAAAAATATTTTTTTTTATTAACAGTCATATAACTAAGACGTTTCGAATGTCTTTCTTTATCCAGGAATCTTGCATGCGCGATTGCTATAGAACATTCGCAGGCAAACTAATGCCTTGATATCATTCAAATGACGATAACTTTTTTTTAATGAACCGATTTTGATGAAACAACAAATCAATTGGTGAAACCTTTAAGTAAATCGGTTCAGTACTTTCAGAGAAAAATGTGACCATACATATCGACAGACAGACAGACAAACAACAAATTTTAAAAAAAACTTTTTGTTTTCTATTATTCTTTTTAAGTGTCCATTTCAGTCAAAAGTACTAAATAAAATATTTTTACCGTCTTATTATATATAGAGATAACATAATATGCGACCTCTTGTTGGTTTATTTTATTATCTACCTTTTATTTTTTGCTCTATAACCTATATAATGTATATAAAATTATGTTAAATTTTAGTCTCATTAAATACAATGATATACAACACATATACAAAACTCAACAAAAAACTACTTACACGTATGTAATAGCTATTTATATATACAACCCTGTAGGGTTTTTCATCATTGACTTATATTTATTTCTATTTTGTAAAAGTTATTTGTCTAAATACTAAGATAACCTACCTTGTCCTACTTGTATATATCTAACACTATTAATTGCTTATTTTTTACACTGTTACTCCTTAGTATGTGTCCCCCTATTTATAAATAAAATTCAATAATTTGAAAGGAGACATAGAAGAAATCAATAATAGCCTTGATGAATGCTCAATATCACACTCTTCCCTATGTGATATTGAAAATTGCTCAACACTAATCCCTTTTGCTAATAAATGTCTTTAAGTCATAACACAAAACATATGTACTTTAAATTATGACATTCCTACCTTCCTGACACTGATATATGGGATATTATAATATTATCCCAAGTAAAATGGGATATTATAATATTATCTGAATGTTGGCTACCATCTGTATCCCATGTTCCGCTTATAGAGGGTTATAGTAGTACTGCTACCACTTGTAACTTTACCCAAAATAAGGGGTGGTTGTTTATTATCTCGAAAGTATCAATAATAACATTAAAGAGGCTAACCTAAATAATGCAAATTGTTTAGTACTAAATATTAACAATGATATTATAATTATGTGTATTTATCTAGCACCAGGATATAGAGATACCACTGGTTTTATAGAAACTCTAGAAACACTCCTTAAGAGTTATTCTAAATATAAAAATATAATAATTACGGGTGACATTAATATTGACATTGTGGAACACTCGCCCGATACTAGAAGCTATAACTATCTAAATATTCTGGCTGAATATGGATTATTAGCAGGCCATACACGTGTGGGCACACACGGGCGCACTTGTTTAGACCATGTAATGATAAAAACTAAACTAAATGCATCTTGTTATGTCGCCCAAACGTCAATCACTGATCATAAGACCGTTTTCTTCTTTTTAACGTTAGATTCTTATGTTACACAGGCTTTTAAAAAACATACTTGTCAACGTATTAATTAAAAAAAATTGGATACATGCTTTGAGACTATCGACTTTTCTGAAATCTACACATATAATGACGTGAACAGATGACTAACTGAAAAATAAGGATTAAGCCGTAGATTACTCCAGGGATACTTAGGTGTATGCGTAATAGGGACAAAATGCATCAAAAATTAAAACAAAACTAGATGATGATATCTTGATAAAGACATATACAAGATATAGAAATTTTTGTAATACATTATTGAAGAAACTTAAAAGAAACTTTGAGAGTCAAGATATTAAAAAGGCAAGCTCTGACAAGAAAAAACTGTGGGAAACTTTGGAAAAGACTACCTTTCCAACAAAGCAACAAGTATCAGCCACAAGTCTCATCTCTACCCTAGAACCCTAAAACAGCGCTGATAAAGTAAATTACTACTTTGCTAACGTTGGGAAAAAAATTGCAGAAAGACTCTTACCTCACTCGTGTCTACACTCCTCTTCCACCAAAAAAATATCGAGTTCTTTTATGCTATTTCCTACTGACGAGATTGAACTGAATAAAATTATAGATAGTTTAAAAGCTGATTGTGCCATAGGTATTGATAAAATACCCGGCAAGTTTATAAAAAGGTATAAAGATAAACTTATCCCTCCGTTGATGTACAAATGTAACCTTGCTTTTCTTCAGGAATCTTTCCTACAGCATTTAAGACTGCCTTGATCATACCTGTCTATAACAGTGGAGATAAGAACCGTGTCGATAATTATAGGCCAATTTAGATTTTACCATCTCTATCTTTTCTTGCAAAACTAATTAATATCTATCTGCCATTCCGTTATTGCATTATTGCATTACGTCATGGGAAGGATCCTACAAGTCTCACATGCTAAAACTGGAAAAAGCCCAAAGAGCTATATTAAAAGTAAGTGCGTTTCTTCCAAAATTATATTCGACAAGTGAACTTTACAAACCATGGAATGTGCTTACTGTTAGGCAAATCTTTATACTGCAAACGATTCTTAAAAAGCATACAGAACTAACTAATAACCCAAAATTAATTATCACTAAGCGTAAAAAATGTATTGTATGCCCTACAACCACTCATAGAACCCATTTTTCGCGTAAGTTTTATGCTTTTCTTGACAACTTTCTATATAATAAGATAAACACAAAGTTATTATTATTTATATATGACTAAACGGAAGACTAAAAAAGCTCTTACCAACTGGCTACTAGACAAGACGTACGACTCAACAGAAAAAATATTAATTGCTTTATATGTATAATTACATAATGTGTTAAATGTATAATATATAATTCTGTATTCCCATTCACACACACACGCACACGCACACGCACACACACACACACACACACACCCACCCACACATAGATGCGTAATCACTATCTTAATATATTATTTATTGTACTGTTATTTGTTTTCTCAATCATATTATTATAAGCATTTGTCAAGTATGGGTGCATACCAATATTGTTTCCTTTCCGCGAGTGAGAACCTGGCGACTGGTAACACAAGCCCAGAGCTTAGTACAAGCGTCAGTCTCACATGATTCTAAATTACTTTGTATGTATCTAAATGTAACTTTATCTTTTTTTTGTATACATTGTGTTGAGAAATAAAGTTATTATTATTATTATTAAATTTGACAACAGAACACTAGCGCCACGAGTCAATTGGCGATAAATATACTTAATATTACACATACATAAATATATAAACATTATATAAACATACAAAAACATAAATATATACAATAACATGAAGAAATTGAGAAAGAAAAATTTAAATAATAAAAAAAAAATTGTAAAAACAAAAACCCCGACAGCATAAAACTAAAAAGAAAATAAACAAGCCCAATAGTTTATTAGGATTAACAGTCGGGACTTTTTTAAATTACGAAGGGTTCCTGGTAAAGATTTTATTGATTGAAGAATTACTTATAGGTCCCGACTGTTAATCCTAATAAACTATTGGGCTTGTTTATTTTCTTTTTAGTTTTATGCAGTCGGGGTTTTTGTTTTTACAATTTTTTTTTATTTTTCACTTTTTTGTTAGAATTCATTATGGTAATGATTATCATGATATACCTTTTTGAAATCCTCGTATTGCAAAAAGCAAAAAATTTTTTTTTCACTAAGTAGAATGGCGTCCCACAGCCGCCGTGATTGTTTTTTTTTTAACGTCACCTATCTAAGAACACTTGGGCTGCTAATACAAATCTAACGACACCTCAATTAAGTAAATCCGTTCAGCGGTTCTGGAGATATGAGGTAATAAAGAATATTACATACATACAAGATACGCGCGAAAAACATAACCCTTCCTTAGCAGTCGGGAATAAAGAAATGAACAAAGCGAAATACTACAAAATTCTAATCGAGGTTAAGAAAATTTTGTTTTAATCTGATTTTAAAAGTATTAAGAGACGGATTGCCAGCCATTATAGTGTTAGGAAGTAAGTTCCATAAGCGCGCCGCCTAAACTGTAAAAGATTTCTCATAGAAAGAGGTATTAAATATTGGGAACTCAAGCTTTCTTAGAGTGACACAGGAGCGTACAGGTCTTTCACTTGGAATTGCCAATTAAAAACGCTCCCTCAAGTAAGATAGCTTTAAAATGTTAAAAAGAAGAGTGAGAATGTGCAGGTTACGGCGTAAACGCACGGGAAGCCAATTCAGTTACCGTCGAAAATCAGACACTTGGTCAAATTTGTGTAAGCCGAAGATAAAACGAATACACATATTTTGAAATCGGTCAAGTTTGTCGAGAATCTCCTCATTAGCATCCGGATAACAAAAATCAGCGTAATCTAAAAGTGGCAGAAGTAGGGTTTGAGTAAGTGTGGTTTTAGTGCGAATGGGTAAAAAAAAATTGAAGGCATTTAAGAGAGTGCACAGAATAATGTATGCGTTTACTGATTACGTTAATGTCCGCAGACCACGATAAATGGTTATCAATTATAAGACCCAAATTTCTCGCTGAATCGGATAACGGTATTAATGTTTTTTGTTTTTGGGCTGAAAGACTTTAAATTAGCTAACAAAGAAACCATACTCACATACTTCAATAGTGAATCTTACCACCATCCTACACATTTTTCTACCATTGGCAAATCTTTATTTCAAAGAGCCTATGGGACGAGCTTTGATAGGTGAAGAATGCCTTTCATCAGAGCAAGATGCCTGGTCCCCTCCAGCGTTATCAGAAGACCCCCAGTAGAAAGACAACCGGAACTTCGACTATATGTAAAACACCTTTCGAAATAGACAGGATTGCAACATTTTAAGAAAAGCTTCCATTAAAACTATATTTAACTCTAACAAAAAAGTAAATCCAATTCTTAAGACTAGTAAAACGTAATTCTCCTCTGCAGAGTGTAAACCTATAAAAACTAGATAGTAAATGAGATTTAACATACATCGTTCAAAAAAGGGGAAGCATCGGTATTGGGGGAACGAACACATCTCCGATGTCAATAATGGAGATGTATCGAAGTCAGCTGTCTGGGTAAAGAGCGGATTAACCTAACCATAAGATCGGGTCTTATAAATCGCAAACCCTCGCTCAGGAGAAAATATATATACAGGTCACGGTCACGAAAAAACATAAGAAACCCCCGCATGGCATGCCATGGAAGTGATATAACAAGAAGATTCAAAAGAATAGAATCCGAGAAAAATTCACGAACAAAATTTAGGTAGTACGTAAATTTTTAGTCATAGCTGGTTTAAACATTAAAAATTCGTCATGCGACCCATCCGTCAGTTAACCTATTAGAAATATGTCTAAGATTCAGGACTACCGCCTGAAATCAGACCCAATCATTGTCTTCGGCTTACTTCTCTTCCAGCGTCATTGCCATCTTTTACCATTTTACTGGCAATAACGTCGCAATCAATGATGTTTTTACATAAAACACGTTGGAATTTTATGAAAAACTCATTCAAAGTACATGAAATGTGCTGGTTACAGATTTTGTTCAAAATGTAATATAAAAGTAGTAAATAAATATATCAATGACAATTGATGTGCTAATAATTAGGAGAATCCAATTTAAGACTTATTTCTAAATTGTTAAAACTTCCGTGGCGGCAGTTGCACCGCCAGAAATTAAAGCTCTGCATGCTAACATTATTATAAGCCAAAATAAACACTACGTTAGATAACGTATTTTCGTGGCAATATTTAAAGCAAAATCTCGCTCGATCAATGACCCCATTTTTATAAACTTTTTTTGCGATCGATTTTTGTGTAGCTACACCTAAATTATAAGCACGTTTTATTATTAAAAACTTTAAGTATTTACTTATTTCATTGAAAATAGCAAATAAAATGAATATAGTTTAATTACGAATATTTTTGAAAAGAAATTAGCTAAGAACACACCAAATCTCCACGTAAAATATTCAATTTTTTGAAGGTTTTTTCCTAAAATATATTTTTGTATATACTAAATCTTTAAACTTGTCTAGACGACTTGTTTATTATTAAGTTAAGTATTTGATATGATATTCATCTTATTAAAATTATTTACTATTAATGAGTAATCACAAGGAAATTGAAATTTGTGCGTTTTGGAGAACTGCCACGTACCGAATTTACTACAGATAATGTGTATCAATTTACCAAATACGTCTAATCATAGACATTATTACAGATTAAAATCATATTTTATTGTTTGTGATATCTACGATGATGCAAGCAAGCGTATACTAATATTTGTTTACATAGTGTTCTGTGCCTTTTATTTGTTTTATTTTAAATACTGCATTATTATTATTATTAAACAACATAATCGAAAATTGTAGAAAGTAAAAAAGGCAAAGGCAAAGGGAGTGAGAATTGGTTGGAAGATGATAAAGTTGGTTTTACTGATACAGCTAATTGGACCACGTAAGTTTTGTTTTGGAGACATTCTAACGCCTATTATACTTCAATGCTTATGCTTTGATTCCATATATGATCTTGAAAGAATTGGACAGAGAGAGAGTTTTCAGTTATTGAAAATAAAACGCGAAAAGGTGGCCGCTTGGCAGGATTTACACTATAGCTACTTAATGAGATAAATTTTAATAATATTATTAAGTATTTCGTGTATATAGTTACTTATATTAACAGAACAATTAATGTTTCAGTTCACACTCAGAACTGCTACACATTAAAGTCCAACGGGTTATTATAAAAAAATATGTAAAGAATTACAAGTACATTGAAAGAAAGCAGATGTTAAATTTGGGTGGTGGCCCGCCACCTACTACAGAACCAGCAAACAGTGACGGTGACCTTGCGGTGTGGCTCCCTCATGAGTTCACGGTAGACTCAAATTAATTTGAATCAGATAATCAGGTACATATAACAATAAGAATATTTGGTCAATTAGTATTTAATTTTGAGTAAAGAAACATTTATGTAATTATATTAATTCTTGTTTCAGTATATAACAAAATATGATACAGGAATATTACAGGAGAAAAAAACCACAAATAAAATGTTATATATCATAAAATTCAATGCTTCCCTGTGACAATTCTGGAGCAGAAACAGAAATGGTATGTGTATTATATTAATGATGTATTGAAATGATGCACACAAATATGGTTGGACAGTATCTCCTATCACTACTTACAACCATTGTATCTTATGTAAAACACATCAGTAAATAAGACATGTCAAGCACAGGTGTGCTGCATGAATAAAATAGCTGTAAATACCACAATACCCAGAAATTAATTTCAATGTAATTATGAAAGATTTTGCAGCCAAGCCCTTCTGTACAATCTATACAAAGTAACTCATCAACAATTTTGTTAATACCTAAGTGTGGAATAACACTTTAAAAATGTCAAAAACATATAATTTGTTGGTATATTTATCACCAAGTTATTCTTGTATGAAAGTCTTATTAGACTAAATTTGTAAAATTTCTGTATCATAATACATTAAATAACTTACACTACCTAAACAATGCTCAGAAAGAAATTCTGATTATATTTTTTAGATAGTAGCACTTTAACACTATCTGCATACCACACCAGCACACAAGAAACTTTGTAGATTAAAAAATAAACATGTATGTTGAATGATTTCATTTTTATTATTATAACTATAACTACAATAACTAATTATAATCATATATTGCTAAAGCAATATAACATATTAATAAATTAACAAATTCCCAAAAATCTATCAGTACTATCTACTATATTATAATTAGTATAACAAACTTGTAAATAAGATGTGTTTCAACATAATTATTACATACTTGTTTGGAAAACTTTATATATATATATATATATATATATATATATATATATTACACATTTGGTTACAGCATGACAACAAAAACAATGCAGCTCAAAATGCAGACAATGAAATTGTGAAATTGCCTACAGAAAAGAGCTGTATGAGGCCCAGATGGACAATGAAAAACAAAAAGTAATAACAATGTTTTTAGAAGAAGAAATCTTAAAAATAAAATTAAATTATAAGACCAAATAAAATTAATAAATATGTTTATTTACTTTTCATTAAATAACTACTCACAAAAAATTATCCTAAAAAATTTTGTTAAACAGCATATATGCATTTATACTACCCCTAAGACTGTTCATTTCTATTATTTACAATGTCACTCCAACTTCTTTAGAAAAACTACTGGGCATTTTAATAAAAAAAGCTGAGTATTGAGCAAGTACACATGCAACTCTGGCACAGATCCGGCTAGTGGTTGCTTGGTTAGAACCCATGGTGTTTTTCAGCATCCTCTTGATACTATAAGGAAAAAAGATAATTTAGTAAGAACTTGTACAAGAATACGTGTCATTTTATGAGTATGTATTGTACAAATAGTATATTCATATAGTAAAATAAAAATACTTACTTCTCGACGACCCTATCTTTTACAGCTTTTAGCCGCTATTACTTTGATTTCATGTGAGGTACCAGAACCTCTATAATCTAATTAGAGATCATCACACACTAAGTTTATTATAAAATTCGCAGTAGATTTCGTCGTTAAAGGAAAATGGATTACCCCTGCTTCTGTACATCCTTCTACGATGCGACTTGTTGCATCTATGCAACTTCCATTTTAATCATAAAAGTGGCAAATTAACACAACTTGAGTTATTTTTAATGGATTGGATTGATGCGAATTGTATTAACTATAAATTGACATTGACATGTTATTTATATTTTGTGTACATCAAATGTCATCTTCAATGATCAGCTGTCGAGAATCGGCCATTTTTTATTTTATAGAACGGCTGTAGTAGGGTCTTGGCCTCTATAGGCCTATAGAACTGTTTAGCGCTAAAATGCTGTTATGAATACAACTTTTTGACGTTTTTCTTATAGCGAGTTTATAGAACACTTTATCTGTTAGATAACTTTTTATGAATAAGACCGTTAGAGTTTACTTTGGCTAGAAAGACAATTAAAAACTAATTAATTGGAAACCCGACGTTTCGAACACTTTCCAGTAGTCCGTGGTCACGGGTAGACTGAGGTGGCATTCGTCTGTCAGTTGATATAATTATTATATCAAATTACCGCCAACGATTTCTTACTTGCCGAACCGTCCTGGATTCTTGCAGAATGAGCTGATAGTATCTTGCCCTCTGGTATGGTGGGTTTGAGACTTCAATGATTTTATGAGTGGGTCCCCAGGTGGTAGAATTTCAATAGACAGGATGGCTGGAAACTTTTCAAAGCGGGCGAAGCCGCGGGCCGGCCGCTAGTTATAAGTCTAAGTATAGATATGGATTGCTTTATATTCATAGGCAAACTAATGCCTTGAGTTCATTCAAACGACGATAAGTTTTTTTGTAATTAATTGATTTTGATAAAAAAAACTTTAAATGTGTTGCTGAGAGAAACAAAGTTATTGGTGAAAGTTTTGAGTAAATCGGTTTAGTACTTTTGGAGACAAACGTGATCAAACACACAGACAGACAGACAATAAATTAAAAAAATATATTTTTGCGCTATTATTCTTTTTATTTATTATATATATATATATATATATATAGAGATAGGTAATACGTCACTTAGATAAAGATAATTTTATTTATTTGCATAGTCAATAATTCGTTTTTTGCTTTCATGTGTTAATAAAAATTAAAGATAATTTTAATAGTAAGTACTAAGTATTTATGTCAATAAATTTAATTTAGTAATAGATTACATAAATCATAAAATTTAATAAATAGTATTAAAGTATATTGATGACATTAGTGTGTCGACTGATACCCAAAAAATATTCGATATTTACTCAATATGTTTATTATTAGCCTCAACGAAGCTAAACTAAACAGACTTTAACTCGAGAAAAGGTTTTTTTCATTAATTCAATAATGCCGCCCCTGTGCTTTTTTCAAACAATTGCACAGTCGCGTCACTAAATAGACCAATCTCTATGTCTTCTACAAATGTCACTTCCGTTGGCAATTTTCCATTTTTCAGCACATTTTCAATCGTTGGTGCCCAGAAGTGGTGTCCGTTATACCTTTTTTTAAAATTCACAGCTACATTACCATGTAAAGTTAAAGCGAATTCAACTTCTATTTTCATCGTACTTCGGGTTGCAGATAGAACTGCTGTAGCTGCCTGTCCTGGCTTCAACTCCGTTTCCATACTACTACTTGCTCCTAGCACCACTGCCTCTGATTTCTCTTCACTCCTACCAACCGTTGAGCTGTACGTAAAAGTCGTCATGCCCCCTATTTTGGCCACTACAAGATTCAAGTCATATTCGATTGCTTGCGACACAGATATCTGCCTACTACGTGTCCAAGAGGTGGAAATTGTATTTTGAACAGTTTGACTAATTCCAGCATCCACTTTGATAGTTTTACGGGATAAATTTTCAAAATTTTGTTTTAATACTACAATAGATTTAATTGAGGTCCCTTTCAATTTAGCAGATTTAATTCTCATTACCCGCGTTACCGGTTTCCATTGAAATCTTTCGTATAGGTCACCCCAAGGTGTCGGACTTTTGAGAAAAACGTCAGTAGGCATTTTATTGTATCTGACTCCAACAGCTCGTTTTAAATTATTAATGCCGATTTTAAATAGCCGTATTTCTTCATTTCCTATTATAGCTTCATCAGTACCTGCATGTCTTATGATTACATCAGATAGATTTCTTCCAGATTCTATTTTTATAGAAATTCTTGCTTCAGCTTTAATTAATATGGCAAGAAAGAACGTTGTTACAAAGTACATTTTATTTTTACAAAAAAAAATGTGTATGTAATATAATTTACAAATCCGTAACTATGTCACGTTAACGGTAACAGTACAGTATTTTATTATAAATATAATTTTTTAACAAGGTTCTTCCGCTTTATCAATATATGATTTTAGGGATCCATTAATAATAAAATTTATATTATAATAAGAAAAATATATATTGAGGCCGTCGTGGCTTGGGGGCATACGGGAGTGTGAGACTGTAACGTGAAGGTTGTGGGTTCGATTACCTCTCGAGACGAGAAGCGACTGCGCTCCTTTTACGGGAGCTGCATATATGACAAAATATTTCAAATTCATACCTAAAAATATAATCAAGATTACTCAACAGTTTGGACGTAAAATTATTATTTAGAACGATGTTTATCCATACTGTATTACGTGAGACATAGTTACGAATAGATGCCAACAACATATAAACTACAAATAAAGAAAAAACTACGAGAAGCAAAAAAATTACAAGTTATTTCATACTGAATAAGTGTAGGTATATCCTCGCAAATTTATTTTTGTTAACTTTATTCGCGGCATCATCAAAAGCTCAGGTATTTTTCAAGTATAATCCTGAAATCGGTACAGAACCCTCTGTGAGCGAGTCTGACTTGGTCTTGGACAGATTTTTCGTAAATACACTTAAACAAACATTTGTATTGCATATTTCAAGCAGGTGTAGCTGCACGGGTTCGCTAGTATTAAATATTTCTCATTTTAAATATTTATTTAAATTAATAATTACATTTCTGCGCTCTGGTGTAGGAGCAAAGTATCGGCGTTGAGTTCCGCCACTAAACATACAACGCCTCCAGAATCTGGCGGAAAATGGGGAAGACACCCTTAACTAGGGTTCCACCCTAACTAGCTAGGTTCCTCCTACCTACCCTGCTGTATGCAGGACACAGCGAGAAGCTGAAAAAAAAACTAATTTGAATTTTGATTAGTATGTTGTGAATTTCTATAAATTTATAATACTATTCTTTTTAATTGTGGTATTTTATTAAAAACATGTACATATAGGTATATTATAATTTAGTTTATTTTTTAATTTATCTATTAAAAGTTTATATTATAATTATTATGTTGAATGTTTCATCGATCTGGTTTACTTCCTGATGTTTATTTTCTTAATCTTATTTTCCTAATATATGTAATCGTTTAACTATGAACAGCAGAATGCTTTTAGGTTTTTTAACTTGGGAAAATATATAATTATTACTATAGGGAACTATTATTTAATTTTTATATTTATAGTTTATTTAATATGTGTCATTTATATATTTCAATATTGTTACTTATTTATTTATCATTTATATACATACATACATTTAATAGAATTTATATATGTTATAGTAAGTATTCGTATTCCTTTTATTTATATGAAAGCGCTCGCTGCCATCGACTGAACCGGTAAGGAGTTGTAATGTTTACTCCTATCCCTATGTCGACGGCACATTTTTTAAATAACAGTCAATGATTGACACTCGTATCCGTCCACCTAAGCTTAAACCTACAGTGGTGATGCGAAGATGCTTTAATAACATAGGTAATGTAAAATTCATGCATGATCTAAATAGTATCGACTGAGATTGTATATTTGGCGCTAAGTCTGTCAACGACCAAATAAACCTCTTTAATTCTCTTTTGATCGAACTATTTACGGTGAGTAAATAGTTCGTTCTTAGGCCTAATAAAATTAAAACATCTCCCTACTCCGTGGTTGACTAAGGATATTAAGGTACTCATGGCCAAACGCAATAATGCAAAGTCCATATACAAGAAAAATCCTACTGATGAAAATTTGCATAAGAACAAAATACAACTTTTTTTTCGCGAGTAGGCGTGAAACACTACAGACGTATTTGTAATAGCTGTTTTTAATTAAATTCATATTTTCTATTTATATACATTTTTAACATCATATTATGCTTATGAGAATTATATGCTATAATAATTTTAATTTGATAACACTAAAGAACTGAAAATGGAGTCAATCTGTTATCTATTTAAGTAAGAAATTACGATTACACATATATTACTTATTTAATAAAATATAAAATTTACAAAAACTGATTTACAAGTAGGATAATATAATATTAGAAATGAATGTATATTATATGATGAGTATATTATATTTAATTACTACTTGGTGAACTTCGGGATCCATAATAAGTTCATTCAATTTAAAAAGATCTAGGGATGAAGGTCATCAAGTGCCTTCACACTTTTGCTATACTGGTTTTTCTATAACTGGAAATGTACGGATCTGATGTGTAGAGAAGAGTATGAAATACATCCTCATTTGTAAGGATCCTTATTTTTGATCCGCTTTTGTTAAATCCAAATCAATGAAAACATTTAATGCCTCTTGATCCGATAGCATTTTGCTTTGG
>DWLH01001276.1:0-13555 GCA_018249795.1 Heliconius telesiphe telesiphe
CGCAACACATTCATTCGAGGTAGTCTTGGAGTCCGTGACGTAGCGGATAAGCTCCAAGAGCGTCGCCTGAGATGGTTTGGTCACGTTACGCGCTGGCCTAAGAACTATGTCGGATGCAAGTGCCTTGTTATGTCAGTCCCTGGAGTGAGACCTCTCGGACGCCCAAAGAAGCGCTGGTTGGATTTCGTGATGCAGGACATGAGAGCCAATGGTCTTACCACCGAGGACGCTAAAGTCCGTGCAAAGTGGAGTAGGTTGAGTAGGAAGGCAGACTCTGGCAAAAGCCGGAATTAATGCCAGGAAGAAGAGAGAAGAAGACAAAGCGTGGCATTGATTTCCGCCACTCAATACGCAATTTCTTGAAAATTGAACATAAAATGGTGAAAACAATTAAAACTATTTGCTGGATACAGCGTAAATCTATTTTTTATATTAAAAAAAATATTATGAAGTAGGAGAAAAGTACAAACGTGAAGTAGGAGGAAAGTCAATCCATATTGACGATGGATGTCGGTTCAATTCGCATTCGGGGAAATATATATTTTTTCTTTTCCCGCTTTGGCATAATTTATAAACTTACAAAACTTGTTTACATTTGTTACAAAAAAAAATTCATAAAAATTTGAACTTATAGTCGATAAATTTTCTTACAAAGGTTTGGATCATAAATCCAGTTCGCCACATATATCATTTTTTAAACCGCTAAAACATTGAAACCATAGGATTTCAAACAAAGTAGATATTTTCTAAAACCGTTTATTTGTTGGAAACTTCTACCTATTCCATTCAATAACCCGCTTCTATTCCGTGCTTTCAATTCCAATTTCATTTCCGAATTCGCTGAAGGCATGATCTTTCACAATCGTTGAAGAAATGATCTTTCACAATTGTTTTATATTTTTAATGAATTCCACAGATGACTAAATCAGCCATTTAAATTGATGTTTATTAATTTCCGCGAAGCTATTCAATGTCAATGAAATATTTGTTTTATGGGAAATTACTTTTAGATTAGGTAAAATTAAATTTATTTTAATTAAAAATATGAATGATTTTAATTGTTCTTTTTATTTAGAGTTGGAAATATTAAATGGTCATAGTGGGACAGGATCTGACTACACGCTGGTTGTGGATTCGATCCGTACTCGTCGAAAGGAATTATTTTCATTTCTTTCCTCTGACAAGACACTAAAAACAGCGTTGATTTCCGCCGCGGTAGAGTATACGACTGTTAAAACAAAATCCGTGGGTTCAATTCTCACTTGAGGCAATGACATCTTTAATATTTTCATTTATTCGTTCTGGTAACCAGGCAGAGCGTAGAGTTGGGGCACTAACGCAACTCAACATTTAAGACCTTAAGAATTCGGCGAGAAGTGAATAACGGTGTCATAATTTTAATGGAATATCTTAACACTAGGTTCCCTCTGCTTGTTATGTTCAGGATATAGCGTAAAGATAAATTTAAAAAACATCTTTTATATATTGTTTTTTTGAGCTTAAATCTCTCTCTCTCTCTAAATATTTTTTTATAAATAAAGTAATCTCAATTCACGTAAAACATTTTCCCAAGCATAACATATATAACTGAGTTTATAATGCACAAAGGTGCACTTAAAATGTACCTTTTCCAAAGTATTTCAGCTTGTGTGGTTCCTATGTGGAGTATAAACATTGAACGCGATCTCCAAAGCTATAACACTTTAGATACTTGCAGTTTACTTAGGAAGCAGGGGTGCGCTAATGCCGTAGAAGGTTGATATGTAAGCAAACTTTATATAGAATATCGAGGATTTTTAATGTGAGTCAAGTGATATGAATATTTTTCTTTGGTATAGCTATAGGTTTTTATGATTCTGAAAAATTGTGTTGGTTTAAGGAATATAGCTTCTACCTGTCCACCCTTTTTAATAAGGTAATGAGATGATTAATAGTTTTAATTATTAAACCAGTTTAAAGCTTAAATACATATCGTGGCACAACAGAAAATTATTATAATATTAAAGAAAAATGTTTTGATTTCCACGATTTTATTTTCTTTTCTTTACTTTAGTTTGCTCAAGCTCGGAGTTTAGCATTGCCATTCACTACGCAATATCTCTTATTGTGAGAGTGTAAAATGATAAGATGTTATTGTTATTTATTTCCAATATTTTTTCTTTTTAGTTCACGCTGTATCCCACATAGCATTGTAGGTAGGTACCTGGGAACCTAGTTTAAAGACATTTCATTCTCATTAAGACATTTCTGTTCCTATCTTTCAGCCGAATTCGGGAGACATTGCGTGTGGAGTTGCGGAACTTATCGCCGTTTTTTACCTTGTAAACAGTGCGCGAAAATGAAAACGTTAAATATTTCATTTTCCCGAATGGTAATATAACCCAGAGCCGTCGAGCGTACAGTCGCACGCTTGTGCCCCTACGCCATGACATCTTATCTCTTTCCCTAATAATATAAAAAATAAATCTCTAAGATCATGTAATCTTCGTCAGCCCTACTGTCATAGTGCGAAATAAACTTCAGTTAATACATATTTATCAGTCGGCGGAAAACATTGAGGATAATCCGCCTCTTTGTAAATAGCTAAGGGCCAAATGTAACGCCAGTAATATAAATAGGTGCTATACTAAGTATTGGAAAAACAAATGTTCAATTTCGTTAGAAAAATAGTGTTATTTGAATTGTTTTATAACGTGAAGTTATAAGAACGAAGAAATGAAAATATTAAATATGTCATTCCTTCAAGTGAAAATTGAACCCACGGTTTTTGTTTTTACAGTCGCATACTCTACAACGGCGGAAATCATCAACGCTGTTTTTAGTGTCTTGTCAGAGGGAAGAAATGAAAATAATTCTTTTCGACGAGTACAGATCGAATCCACAACCAGCGTGTAGTCAGATCCTGTCCCACTATGAGCATTTAATATTTCCAACTCTAAATAAAAAGCACAATTAAAAATCATTCATATTTTTAATATATTATGAATATATTTTTTACATAGGAGGGTGAGAGGGAAAGTAGTGCTAAGACACTCTGTTTTCCATTTTCTATTCTATTTTCAAGACATTTTATACAGAGTGGCAAAATAATATACATATAAGACAAAAAAAAAATAAAAAATTTCGTGTACAAAGGTGGACTTATCTCTTTAAAAGATCTCTTCCAGTCAACCAGTGGAAGTGGATAAGTTAAAAGTAGCGAGTAAAAACACAGTACAATTGAAGAAATTTATATATAATTAAATACAGCTAAACATACATACAAACAAACACACACACACACACACACTTTTTTTATTTATTCCTTCCATTGAGAAACGAACCTACATCTTTCGCTTTGATTGTCAGAAGCTTTGCCGCTGCGTCACTATCGACGCAATTATTTTTTTATGTATGACAGAGTGATTGTGAGTTTTTTTACCTAATTGTGCTGAAGTCTAAAAGGAGGTACGAGTGTACAGCGTCAGCTAGGTTTTTTTATTTAAATAAAGCCATTCCCCCAAGTGGTTAGCGAACCCACAACCGTCGCGTTCACTCACTACAGTTTACTCAATATACCATAACGGATTTAATGCTTATTTCTTTTCTTTTGGTGTAGGCTTTTATTTGCTATAACTTGGCTAGTTACAAAACTAGAAATGACTGTCATGTCTCTCCAGGGATCCATTTAATACGACTATGTGTATCTTAAATAAAATAAAACATCAAATATATCTTCATATTGAGATAATATAGGCCCGACTGTAGTCATCATCATCATCTTTTAACTGGTGGGGTCTTGATAAATCATTCTTTCATTTAGTAATGTTGAAAATAAATGAGCTGTATAGTATGAACTTCTGAAAGCTCAAAGTTCTAAATACTAAGTAAATTAAGCTATTCTTATATTTTTTATTAAATTCGTCTATTGAACTAGAGTGAAAAGTTTTTCGTTTTTCATATCATGCCTATTTTGTGTATGACGAAAAATTAGCGATACAGCGTTAGTTAGCAATATAAATATTATTTTCAAATAGAAATAGAACTCATAACCATTGCGTCAATACAGTACAGCTTCACGCTTTATCCCGCGTAGACAGAAATAACATAGTGTCAAACTTTCCGCGCGAATTCGCTATGTGCCTAGTGGCGGAACTCAACACTGCCTCAGCGCTGGTAATCACAATAATCCCTTTCCCGAATGAAGTCAGGCGATGAATCTCGCGGTGGAATCTACTCGTAACTCCAAAATGTATTGTAATACAAAAAAATATCATATTTTTTAACAATAACCCAAAGTTTAATAGAAAACACAGAATGTGTGTCAAGAAGGAGATCAAAGTGATGTCAATTTTTGTTTGCCAGAGAAACGCTTGACGTAAGCACAAGTATGTCTGACTGTTGACTTGACAAGTGTAATGATAAGGGCCTTGAGTTAGATATCATTAGGGGACAAAGAAAAAGTTTCAAAGCTAAGTATTATTCTTTATATTGAATGCTTATACTTATTGTCGTTTAAGTTTCTGGTTTTTTTTTGTTTTTAAATTATACTTTCTTTGGCTGTTAAATTGGGAGTTTAAGAAGTTGAATATATAATTTATGTAATTATTATTTGTAGCTTTTTTTTTCTTTTTTTATATAAAGCCGGGTAGGTATAGAGAATCTAGTGAAGTGAGGAATGAACCCACCGCGTTTACAGTTGGACGTTATTCCACTTCGTCATTTGAAACTATTTGAATAAATATAAAATAAATTTACAATGTACGATTCAGATGGAAAGCGGAGAGAGGAGGACATATTCTTTATATTGCAGAATAAGCAGAGGGGAAGTAGTTAAAACACTCCTTTCTCTACGCACCACCCCATTTTGAAGACATTGCCGGTTGAGTGATGGAACTCAACACCGCGCACTGTCTTATGCTATTGATATTAAATGCTAACCTGACCGAGAAATTTAAATTTATTCTTTGCCCCGAGTGAAAATTGCTCGACTTGCAAAACACAACAATTGTGGATCAAACCACGACCGTCGCGTTAACAGTCGGTCATTGTGCCGCTGCGCCTTCCGGTCATTTAATTAATTTATTAATTGGTTCCTACACCATGATACTCTATTAGACTACTTGTGATACATTTATGGATAAAGTTACATCCAGACATAGAATGGATACTGATGTACACATAAATATTTATCTTAGTAGGGGATTGAACCCATAATAAACTAAGAAAAGCTTTTGGAATGTAGAGATTATGGTTTTGAAGCCCTAGAGGAAACGATAGTATTGAAAATAACTTGGCAATATATATGTTTGTGTTTTCTTAATTTATTGATAAAAATATATATTTTCGTGTAAAAAAACATACAAAATGTAAAGACACGCTGTATTGTCTATACGCTTATTTGCTAAATATTAGAATTTCTGTAAAAAACAACTAAAAATATTGAGTCCATCGTAACGCAGCAGCACAGCATCCGAAAATAAACGTGAAGTTTGTGGGTTCGATTCCCACTCGAGAGAGTGAATTATTTTCATTTCCTCGCTCTGGTAAGACAAAGTGCAGTATTCAGTTACGCCAATCATAGTGCAATGTCTTGAAAATTGGTAATTGAGAAAGTGAAGTACGGAGTGTGGTCACCACCCACTTGACCTGATTGTCAGGCGAACCGTATGGAAAAGCTGGCTCAGAATTATTTCGTTTTATGTAGAAAAATCGCCACATCTGGTGGCTGACCATGGTGGGTATCCCTTCGTAAAATGCTACCCCGTTAAATGGCGAAAACTCTCGAGGGCACCGGTGTTCTGATTGTCGTCCATATGAGAGATATTTTTGGGGGAGCTCGTACGTCACCACAGTCTCCAGGTTAGTCTCCTATGCGTGTTGCTCGAGTTGAACATAGTCACCACACCTCATTTTAATTCCAACTTTCCTTTCAAATAATACTCCTTAAATTATGAGCAACAACAAACAGAAAAAAAAATCACATCTACTGCACTCACTTGCTTAAAGCCACTACCATCTTGGCACTGATAAGCCTCATTCGATATTCCTTACGGAAACGCAAATTGGTTATCCGTCCGACGTCGCTTATCTAACTTACCATGGGTATAGACTGGACCACAATTTCAAATCCCAAAATAGGAAATAGTCTAAGCCTGTGTATATTGTTCACATAGTGGAGACCAGGAGACAGCTAGACTTGGAAAAAATTGAGTATTCGGCTCAACGAAAGTATCCAAGAGCCCAACTTGCATTACTGAGCGCCACTTGTATTCCTAACAGGATCACGCTGTTCATAGATGATGGGAACTCCTAAGGTGCATGCAGACGAAACGCTTTAAGTGTACTTTCTTAATTCTCACAGCGAGACAGTGGAACTCATTGCGGGTGTCTGTTTCCTATGTCATACAATATGGGAGTCTTGAAATATAGCGTGAATAGTTATTTTCTATTCAAGCGTGGACCGTATACCGCATCAATGCTTAACTTCAAGTGTGATGTGGTCAAACGCAAGTCTATTTTAGTATTAAAAAATCTAAATACAAATATAAAGTTCAAACATTTTTCCAATTTACACACGTTACACGATTTATTAATTTAATAAATAATGTTTTAATTTATTATAAAAAAATACTCTAACTTCTATTTTGACTTAGAATTGCTGAACATCAGTAGTATCTACAAACATATACATATATTAATTTAAATTTTTCAAACTAAGCCTGTTGAGCCGTATTTACTAAGTAGGTAACTCATTATGAAATGAGATTCTCTTTGGAGATTCGTGTTAAAGGAAAAAAGAAGGAAGATAAAAGCAACGGAATAGTTACTTTTACGTTACTCGACAACCTAAAAAACGAGATTATTTTTAGAATTTTTTTTATTTTAAGAAGTTACAAACGAAATATTTTTCGGAGACGGCAGAAGGCTTAATAAAAATAGGTATAAAGTTTCTTGTTTTGGAATCTTCTTGTTCCTTCTAGTTCCTTTTACTGTCGTTCTATTTATTTCCTGTATACACAGATACTACCACAAGTAAGAATCAAACTCACAACTGTAATATTTTTTCAATATCTTTAAGGTGGCAGGAACCTATCGATACATTACTGCATAACCTTTTTCGGCATGGCAGATATTAATGCTGCGTTTCGTCCTACCAAAGTAACAAAGATTTAAAAATAATCCGTACCTACCGAGTTAGAAGATGTCGCAACGCAGTGGGACAGCAGTTACTGTAAACAAAGATTAAATTATCATATTTCAATTAAATTATTTTCTCTGCTATTAAAAACAAAGCGCAGTGTTGAGTTCCGCAATGTCTTGATAATTAGGAGAAAAATTATGTTTGATTATTATATATTATAATATGAAAAGTATTTTAACACTAGGTTCTGTCAACCTACCCTGCTATGTGGGAGAAAGCATGAAACTACTACGAATATATATTTTAATCTATAAACAGGAGGAATGGAAGCGTCTACGCTCCTTTTACGCGAGCAGCATATATGATAAAATAATTCAAACGCATGCTTAAAGAAATAAATTAAGATACCTCAACAGTTTAGATGTATCATTTTTTTTAATTTCACGCACGTCATGACGCAGTTGCGAATAGATACCAATAACGTAAACCCCTACTACTACAAACCTACTATTAAGCGTCACCGATCTGCCACTTGTCATTCTCCAAAAAACATACTATAACAAGAAAGGGATATCTCTCGTACTATTTTACGTAATTTAACATCGTCCCCTTACCTACGACTCGATTTCATGAATGAGGTGTGTGCGGCGTTATCGCTCTAAAGTCTGTATGCGTCATTCTTGACACATGGCGTTTTATTTTACAACGATAATTTAATTAATTATTTTGTCAAAAATCACTTTTTCATTTTTAGAAAAATCTCTTTGTTTTAATTGTATTGGGTTTTTATAGAATAGTTAATACTGTAGTTTCGTTTAAAGTGGTGATGACTAAAACACTCTGTATATAAAATATTGTTTACTTAGAGGCTATCTGTAAAAAAAATAACAATAAAGAATTAAACCGATTTCAAACACCTGTTCGCAATTACTAAGCGTCTCATATTATATACATATGTCCCTTCCCTCCCTTCATATTTTCGAAACTACAGAACCGCTTTGGTGAAACTCTGACTATTCCTTGGGTTGTCTGGGCTAAAACATAGAAATATATCACATTTAAGTTAAAATAATGACTTCGATGGGATCTTACTTTCTTAGAAGATTGTGGATAAATATAATATATATAAATATAAACATATTTAAAATATTATTTATTTACAACAATATCACATACATATGTGTCAAATTTATAACCCTAATTTTTAGGTCAGTTAACATAAAACTAAAATATTATGGTTATAGCCAAAGAAGAAATCACACTCATGGGAATAATATTTGCTCTGTATCCTCTTATGTTTTCTAATCTTCGTATATTTTCCAATATACAACATACAATAGGGTCATAATATCGTCATCTGTAACGCAATGTCATTAAATGAAGTGGAATGTAGAATTTTTAATTTTATTTCATAGTATTTTTAAATTATTTATTTAAATTTATATTGAGGCCAGTCGTAGTGCATGGGCACAAAGTGTGACTGTAAAACCGACTGGTTGTGGTTTCGATCCCCACTCGAGGAGATGAAATATTTACTTAAATTTATATTTCCATTTCTTCGCCCTGGTGTCGAGGCAAAGCGTGGCGTTGAGTTCTGCCACTCAACATGCCTTCAGAATCCGGCAGAAAGTGGGGAACGGAGTGTCTTACCACTAGGTTCCCTCTGCCTACCCTGCTGTGTGCGGGATACAGCGTGAAGCTGATCATTATTATTATTATTTTATTTATATTTTAATTGCATCGCTTTGGTGTAGTGGCAAAGCGAGACGTTGAGTTTCACCACTCAACACGCAATACCGCCAGAATTTGCCGGAGTGTGCCACTCCTGCTGGGATACAGCGTGAAGCTGATTTAATTTTTTATTTCATTTTTAAATACATTATATACATTATGCACACATAAGTTCATATTAGTATTATAGAATAATGCTAAACTTAATAATTAAATAACTTATATATTACATTCACCACGATGGCCTCAGCTTTAAAAATAAATACCTAATAATTAAACATTTGATTGATTGAATTATTAAATATTTATTTCATCGACCAACAATGAGGATTGAAGTAGTCGTGGCGTACAATTTGATTATGAAAGCGACAATTATGGGTTCGATTCCTACTAACGAATTAACCGACTCGTCACAATCTCAGAGCGAGGAAAATAAAAAATATTAATTAATTCTGAATTATTTTCATTTAATTTTCATAAAATTATTTATTACGAATGATTTTAATTTTATCGAGCAAATCGGGCGGCAGAAATTTGATAAGGAATTGTGTTAACTCTGTTCCCTCTACTTACCCTGCTTATGAAGGATACAGCGTGGAGCTACAAATAATATAGATATATATATATATATAATTTATTGCTCAGAAAAAAAATAAAATAAAATACAGTTGAAAAGATATGTTGACAACGGCGGGCTTATTTCTAAAAGAAATCTCTTCCAGCCATTGGATAAGTGCAGACAGCAGAATAAGCTCACAGTGCAATCATAAAAATAAAGTTAACAAATTTAAGTTTGCGGGCAAACAATACAAATAATTGCATTGTTTGTATCTTCGGAAAAAATCCAAAAATCCCAAAATTTCATAAATTTTAAAAATCTTTGTATTGGGTTATACTATGATACATTAACAAAGGTCCCAAATAACATTTTTTTATATACCTTCCATGTACAGACACCGACCCGTTACAATTTTATTATAAGTATAGATGACATGAGCTTATGTAAAGCTTACTCTAGCTTCACATGAGATTGGTAAATACTTGTTGACCACCTACACCTCTACAAGTAAAAGTTTTTAAATTAAGCTGAAAGCTCTTTTTTAGGAACTGACTGAGGAACTTTACACGTTTTAACTAACTTTATAAATTTAAGGATAGTAATACTAAGACATATTGTTCTATTGTCATTTAGGAAAATAATTATATTTAAGCACATTTATAATAAAAGGCTCACGTATCTTACCACTCTAGGGCGTCATGGCGCTGTATTATTATTTCTTCGCTCTGGAAATGCACTGAGTTGGGTTCCGTCACAGGACATGTAATGCCTGAAGAATAAGGCGGTAAGTGGAGGGAAAAAAGGGAAGTGTCTTTTAATGGGAACGAAGTGTCTTAACACTAGGTCCCCAGATTCCCTCTTACTCTGTATGGGATACAGCGTGATGCTGAAAAACAATATTCACTACACTAAGTAGTAATTTAGTAATATTTATAGGGGAAAAATGAACAATGGATTTTATTTATCTCATATATAAAATATATAATTAAAGAATTTTGAATAAAAGTTGAAGATAGAAGCCAGTCGTGGCGCAGGGGCATAAAATGTGACTGTAAAACCGCCTGTTGTAGGTTGGAATCCCACTCGAGGAGATGAAATATTTATTTAAATTTATATTTCCATTTCTTCGCTCTGGTGCAGAGGCAAAGCGCGGTGTTGAGTTCTGCCACTCAATACGCAATGCCTCCAGAATTCGACAGAAAGTGTGAAAGTGGGGAACGGAGTGTCTTAACACTAGGTCCCTCCTTGTTTTATACAGTTTTATTTATTTCGACAAGTGATTTTATTTTTATGCCGTGCCGTGCCCCAGTATAATATAGGCTATAGGAGGTAGAGAAAACAAAGCGATAAATCACTACGTGGAGCCCGTCGTGATTGCGGGTTCGAACCCCATTTGGGACAAAGTATTCCCAGCTCAGGTAGATAAAGTGCCGCACTGAACTTCGTTCCACACGTGATGTATCAAAATTTGGGCGAAAAGTAGGGAACGAGGAGTCCTAATAATAGGTCATCCAGCGCAAATAAGCATAAAGCTAAAAAAAAATCTATTATTACGTAAATTTTGCCTGTCATAGTATTTTATATTAGAAGTGACATTGTAAAGAGGCTTTTACTCGTGAAACGTTATATATTTCGTCTACATACAGTTACGCTTTCGTTTATTTTATACTAAAGGAAAATGCTATGTTTGATGAAATTTTAGGTTTTTAATATTTGTTACATGTTTTTTAGCTTCACGCTGCATCCCGCACATAGCAGGGTAGGCAGAGGGAACCTAGTCTTAGGACACTCCGTTCCCGACTTTGTCCGTTGTGTGGCGGAACTCAACGCCAGGCTTTTGCCTTGGTAAGCGAAGAAATGAAAATATTAATAAATAATTATTCTTTCTCTCAAGTGGAAATTGAATCCAGAACGCGTTATAGCCTTTGTTCACATGTGAATGAATGCAAGCTATAAATATATATTCGACTTAATTAAAATTAAAATCGAGATAATTGAAAATTATTATTTTAATTATGTCTATTTCTTCGCTCCAGTTCGCTTTTTTCGTTAACACCTTTGTGTTAGCACAACGAACATACAAGTATTAAAATCACACTCGTGCGGCGTTGGGTTCCGCCGCTGTTTGGAATTTGCGCATAAATGGAGATCGGAGTGATCAGATACTGGTTTCCCTTTGTCGAGGAGAGAGAGGTGTTGTATGCGAGATATATTTGTAGCTAAGTGTATATGTATAATTAAACATAATGTGAGGATATCGTGGGGTAGCGGCATAGCGTTTCACCGCAAATGCAATGGTTGTAGGTTCGATTCCCATAAGAGAATATGAAGTATTTTCCTATTATCAAAAAAATAATGTGAAATGCTACGCAATACAGAAGCTAAAATAATATGGCACGTCTGTTTTATTATGTCAATTAGAAAATACCTTCCTTTCTTCTGTTCATTTATATTAAAATTATATAGCGCGTTGTGTGGACGCGGACAAAAACTTTAGCTTGACTGGAAGTTTATAGAATGATTACGAGAGAGCTCTTTCAATTATAATAAGAAGACTATTTTTCCTAGAGGTAGGTATTAATATATTAAATTGTCGCGAGAATATAACCCACCTACTTTTTTTCCTTAGATTATATACTTTTATATTTATTCGTATAACTTAACTTAGCTTGACTAACGAGTTCTTCACAGAGCTTCACACTATATCCCTGCGGGGTAGTGAGGGAGTGGGGAGCGCCAAACTCTACGTTCTCTACACACTTCTTTCGCCCCACCCACTGTCCACAACCTTTATATATGCCCGCCGTGGGGTCCTCATGCTTTTTACGTGACCTTCCTCTAGTATCTTTGATACTGTGTTTTCGAAAGTCAACCGAGGTCTCCACCAACCTCTCTTCCGCCAAGTGGGAATCGAACCTACAACCGTCACGTTCACAGTCAGATGCTGTCACAATGCACCACGACGGCATTTTATAACATAATTTGATATAATTATTATCCTACGTAATAAAACCCTAAAACATAAAACCTTTACCTTAAAAAAAGTAAAAGGCAATGCGACGAGAAAAATAAAGAATGTAAAAAAAATCTTACCTTATCATACTCAAAATCACATTTTAAATAGAGCATAAACACTGTATTTTACTTGTCCTTTCTTCCATACTGCTATCTTGAACGCCAATTTGCCTTTACATATTTTTTTGTCGTTCGCCCCCAGTCGATATGTCGTAAATTTGTAATCCCAACAAATTGCTTGCCGGCCACAATATACGAGGCCGGACACCACTGGTTTCGCACTTCGTTTGGTTTATATAGTAGGCTAGTAAACACCGTGTTTTGATTGGAAAGGAAAAAAACTGAGTGTTCTTTAGAGTTTTGGTACTTTAAAGGAAAAAAACAGAAGTTTAATACGATCAATTTGTTATCCGTCTGTCTATATATGTGTATAAGATGAATGGGTTTATCTCAAAATTGCTTAGAAGTATTAAACTGAAATTAATATCAAATATCTAAGTCCGCCGTCTCTAGGAGCATAAAAAAATTAAGCTTCCAGTTCATAGCAAGCAAAAGATAAAAACAAAATGAGTGTATCCGCTCGCAAACTTAAGTTGATCTACTTTTATAACTCACTTTCCCGTTGACCAACAATTATGAAATTGGATAAGTAGACGAGATTGACTCCCATTTGATCAGTCTTTACATTTTTTAAAGAAGTTTCATTTGTGTAGTTGCTCTGGGCGTTTCTTAAAATGGCTGATAGCAAAGAGCGGAGATATTTAGTCTATCGTTTTTATGTTTAAAAACTTTTTATTGATAACTAGTATACTATGATTATATTTTAATTAGGTACCAATTTTTTGTCTGTTAGCCTATATTCGCTTGAATGTATTTCTGTTATTTTTTTAGTTTTACTCTGTATCTCGCGATTAGCGGAGGAGGCAGCAGGAACGTAGTGCTTAAGTCACTCCGTTCTTCACTTGCTGCCTAATTTTCCATACATTCACTTACTGCCTATTTCCAGTGCAAAGGAAGAAAACGTCGTGGGAATCGAGCACAGAACTATCGGGTTTACAGTCAGGCAATGTAAAGTTTGTTATATATTACATACACATATTACATTTAAGACACATTCCAACTTTTAC
>DWLH01001277.1:0-13555 GCA_018249795.1 Heliconius telesiphe telesiphe
CGGCGTTGAGTTCTGCCACTCAACACGCAATGTCTCCAAAATTCGGCAGAAAGTGGGGAACGGAGTGTCTTAACACTAGGTTCCCTCTGCCTACCCTGCTGTGTGCGGGATACAGCGTGAAGCTAAATTAATTTAATTTAATATATAGAGTTCCAAATTATAAAATTGTCTTTTTTACATAAAGATACTAAATAGATACATCCTATTAAATTAACTGCCTCGATTATTGTTGCGATAAGTTGTATACAATAAAGCAAAATATGAATATGATGTGGCGAGTATCTGAAAAAAAAAATATCTAAGGACATTAAGAAGTATTCCAGTGGTGCAAGTTATAGATTAAAAAAAAAATACGTTTGACTGTGAACATGATGTATTTTAATACTACGTTCCCTCTGCTTACCTTTTGCTTACCCTGCTATATGCGGGATAAAGTGTGAACCTTCTACAAAAAATATATAAAAATCATATATGAGGAGACCGCTGATTAAAGAAAAACGTATAATGCAGATATAAATTATCATTTACTCACTCTGGTAGACAAAGTGCTACGTTGAATTTTGCAATTTAAGACGCGATATCTTGAATTCAGGTGGACAGGGTCTCCGCTTTCAACGTTTGAGTGTTTTTACACTAGTCTTTCCAGCTATCCTGCTATATGCGGCATTAAGTGAGAGGTGAAAAAATATTTCCTTCACTTTACCCTTAGATCTATGTAACTCATCAGTGTAGAGAACCATTAAAAAAAAGAACACTACATACCGAGTTATAAATCGACATAGTGATAGGGCCAAATTTCATTGCCGTGAAATAAAGCGGTTTCTGGGATCTGCAGAAATAAATAAAAAAGTTGAAACGTCGCTCTGGGATAGCCTGAACGGATTGGAATGCAAATTAGTTGCTGTTTGCGAAGATTTTCGTATTGCAGAATATTGGATCGCTTTAGAGCTGTTTTGGCTTCACTGCTTTTATATTATTTAAAAAAGAAATAGTTATATATATATATATATATATATATATATCATAATGAACACGGTATTGTGGTACAGTTATTGTTTATATGTGACGGATTTTATTTGGCTGCTTTTATATATGAGCCAGCCGTGGCGCACAAGCGTATGACTACAAGCCCCACAGGTTTTCGGTTCGATGCCCACTCGAGAAAATGAAGTATTCAACACGTTCGTTCTGATAACGAGGCAATGCACGGTGTTGAGTTCTGCCACTTAACAAGCAATGCCTCCAGAATTCAGCGATAATTGGGGCAAAATTTAACATTATAGCCGGCTAGTTCATGTGAGGTATCAGATGAAAAGGCTCTGGCTAAGTTACGCTTGAATTTCAGAAAAAGCTCGAGGCCACTGATTTTTGTACGGAATCCTCACTTTCACTAAGGAGAGCTATATCGTCAGCAAATCTTCAATGTGTTAGATGTCTATTAAGTATCCAGACTCCTTTGTGTGTCCAGTTCATGTTTTACAGATGACTTGAAGAACTGCTATAAATAACTTGGGCGAGAGCGGGTCTCCTTGTTTTGCGCCTCTTTCTATGGTAAACTTATACATACATTTGTTTTATTACATTTATATATTTTTCTTCAATGTTGTTATTTTTCAGTGAGTTCCGTATGGATGTATGTGTAATGGTATCGAACGCTTTTGAATAGTCAACAAACGCTATATAGAGTAGTAGTCTTTTAATTTTTTTATATTTTCTATTAATTGTTCGACAGTATGGCATATCCATTACTCATTAGTTGAGTAGTTCAGTCGAAATCCTGCTTGTTTGATTGCTTGGTTTGTCTCAATTTTTGGAGCTATCCTGTAAAGTAAGATAGATGAGAAAAGCTTATATACAACTGAAAGCAAACTGATAGGCCTAGTAGTTGCAAATTTCTTGTGGATTTCCTTTCTTATATAGAAGTACTATATGTGATAGGCCCAAAAAAAAGTGATGTCAAGTACGGTATTATAATTTGTGCAATTTTGAGTGCGTCATTAGTTAGTTTATCTGGCTCAGGACTTTTTTCTGCTTTCAGTGCCTTTACGTGTCTTAATACTTCTATTTCATTTGTTAGCTGTTTAGTGTCTTGAATTTGTGGTTCATCTTCTCTTTCGTTACATTTCTTTCTTTTCATTATAGATTTTTCTGATATGTTTTTATAGAGGTGTCTATAGAATTCCGTGTCACATTTGAGAATAATTTCCTGTTTTTTGTTTCCTTCTCACCGTCTTTTAAATTCTGAATCCATGTTTTATGTGTTGTTAGTTATTTGTTGCCTCGTTTTGAACTTCAGAGTGTTTTCAGGTTTCTTTCTATAATTGGTTTTATATGATGGCTATAGTCATTTCTGATTGCTGTTTTGGTGTTTTTAAATAAATTTAGTTCTTTTTGTGTTTTTTAATACTAATCGTTTCCCACATCTATCTATCAGGCTTAGTGTGCTGTTAGTTAATATTTTATGATTGTGAATGTTGATTTTGTTTTCTAACTTGCGTTAAAAACTTTTGGTTATCACTTCTTTCTAGTTTATTACTCATCATTTGTACTTACATCATAATCAGTCTAAAAGTTTATCAGTAGTTATAGAATGTTTCTCTAAGTTTTGAATTTATGTGTCTCTTTCAATACTAGTCCTGAGAAAGTTTTTTGTATGTTTGAAAGATTTTCGACTGATTATGGGTGTTTCTATCTTTAGCGAGCATCTCAACATTCTGTATTCTTATTGGACATTTGCCAGGTTAAGCATATCTATATTTGATATGGATTTTGGTGTGATGTAATGAATTTCATTTCTCTTTTTTTGGTCGAGTGATATTCAAGTCCACCTTCGAGACTTCTTCTGTCATCGGGGAAAAGTAACCAGGATATAGATCAATTTCAACATCCAAAATTTCATTACTGAGTTTGTAAATAAAGAAATGTTTTATTAATAAAGAAATGTTTTAATAATAAAGAAATATTTTACGCCAGGCCTGAGCTCTAGATTTACAAATTAAATATTATATATTTGCATTCGATTGAGAAATAAATAGTTTGAAATTAATTATTTATAATTTACACTTAGTAAAGATTAAGCGCTAATATATACAGTATGTGACTGTAAACACGACTAGTTGCGGGTTCGATCTCCACATTCGGTTATGAAATATTTAATATTTTAATTTCTTCGCTATGATGTTGAATAAAAGCGTGGCGTTGATTTCCGCCACGCAACTTTGCAAATGCCTTCAGAATTCGGCGGAAAACGGGAAACGATGTGTCGTAATACTATATTCTCTCTGCCTACCTTGCTGTGTATAGCGTGACGTTAAATAAAATATATTAAATTTTGATTTGATTTATTATTAATACCATTTAAAAGTTAAAATGTTTACATTCTATAACATAGCCAATAGTACCCATTATTAATTTTCATAAAAAGCTTCAATTTATTTGTAGATATTTACTTATACTTAATATTTTGGGCATCTACAAAGTTGGTTTATAAAATTATTTACTTACAGAAGCAGAAACGTCATCAGCATACCAGCACAGAATACCGACTTGAGTTAAGACGGCTCCCAAGTAAAACTTATTACTCATTACTATGACCGGATCCAAATATTATTATTAAAGATCCAAATATTATTCCATCCGGATACAAATATTATTATTATTATATTATTATTGAGGCCAGTCGTGGCGCATTGGCCCTACTCGGGGAGATGAAATATTTACTTAAATGTATATTTCCATTTCTTCGCTCTGGTGTCGAGGCAAAGCGCGGCGTTGAGTTCTGCCACTCAACACGCAATGCCTCCAAGATTCGGCAGAAGGTGGGGAACGGAGTGTCTTAATACTAGGTTCCCTCTGCCTACCCTGCTGTGTGCGGGATACAGCGTGAAGCTAATAACAAATATTCTTCTTGTTTAAATATTAGGACATGTAATTTGAAATCAAACATGCTTTTTATTTTATATTTATGGTAGGCAGAGGACTCATTGTTGTGGTTTTAAAACAAATTGACAGCTTGGAAAATTTTGATACTTACAATATTAAAAGCAACACAACATATGTTGACGGAACTCATTAAAATATTAATAAGGTTGACCAGATAAAAGGCACCTTCCAGGTCTTCTCCATATCTATGAACATATTGACATAGTTCACTAACATATCCGTCCTAGAAACTAATTTAGGATCATGCTTTCGTTTAAAATATAGAAATATCCCAACTTTTCAAAACGCTTTCTGATAGGATAGACAAAGTGGCGTTTGGTCCTTTTTCTTACTTTTTTCTTTTCGGTCGTAAATAAGAAAGCAGAGTGTTACGGTAGTAGGTTTCTTATTCGTAATATTTTTTCATTTTAATAAAATGTACTATAAATTTAATATTATTTAATACCACTTCATATTATTATATATACTATTTTTAACACTTCCACCACTCAACGCAATAACTCTCTTGGCGTAAAGTGGAGAACGGAAGTGTCTTAATGGGTACGGACGTCTTACCACTAGGTTCTCATCATCCTTCTGTCAATAATGCTATGAGCCGGATACGGCGACGTAAAGCTAAAAAAAAATACTACATTGCAAGTTTTACCTGAAAAAGTTTCAAAGAAAAAGGCAAGTTCGTGGTATCCCGGCTGTGTTTTGTCAAAGAAGTATTTTCAATGCCAGATACAGCCTAAGCTGGCTGGTTCAATTCGGATCTTTTGGTACAAATAAATGACCACTGGTGTTAAGTTATATAACCACACACCTAAAACGATCCAAAAGGCAGACCCTACATGTAAATGAAAAGTAAAGAAATAAAAATAAGTAAAACAATTATTTCTATAATATTCATTAACTAGTGGGCGCGCGCAGCTTCGCCCGCTTATTTGCACCCTTAGGGGTGAATTCTAAAAAAACCACGAAACACGTGTTCAATTAAATATTTTTAACAGTCCGAATTTAAATTTTTATAAAAATCGGTGGCGATTTAAAGATTTTTCTAAATAAACTTTGAACCCCTTATTTGAACCCTTAGACGCTGAATTCTTATTATTATTTATATATGCTTATTTTTAAGCTTAATATGCTTATTATTATGCTTATTTTTAAGAGTCTGAATTTCAAATTTTATAAAAATCGGATCGGATTTAAAAAAAATTCATACAAGCTTTCAACCCCTATTTCTTTCCTTTAGTGTTAAAATTTTTCAAAATCCCTTCTTAGTGCATGTCCAGATTATGAAAATAAACATCTGTCCAAATTTTACGTTTCTACCATCAGTGGTTACGGCTATGCGTGCGTCTTACCTCAGTCAAATATACAAATATGCCCTACGAACGAATGGTACTGTGGGACTCATCAAAGGATAACCTTATACTACCCACTAAAACCTAGCGGAAACCCTGTCCACCAATATGAGACGCCGCAGGATCGTTTGTGCATACTTCTACGATGCCTCAATGGAAGGCCTGCCTAATGCAGACCATCGCCTTTAGGGTTCCCCGGGATTAATTATATTATACTGAGTTAACATGTTTTGTCATCTTTCGATTTATGTTAAGTATTTTTTTATTGGGTAAAGTAAGAATAACTTCTAACTAAATAAAGGGAATAAAATAATCATGATTTTAAGACTTTTTGACTTTTACTAGTGAATACATACATTTTCAATTGAAATATAAGGAAGAAAGTTAATAACAGAGTTTTTTGCTTCAGTGCCCGCCCATAATGAGCCCTTTACTTATTTCTCTATTTAGTTTTCTAATACTAAAGGCCCCTTTTGAATTATTCTGAGATTTATTCTGATTAGTCTGAAGAGTTTGACTATATTTGGTGATTAGAATTTTAGAAAGTTAATTCCAAAAATTCAATTAGTATTTATAAAATACATATTTTTAAAATAGATTCATGTATACAATAAAGAGATTTCAATGAAAGAGATTCTTTATTTTATGTATAAATACTTAAAAACAGCAAAACGAAAGACAGATTGATTAAAAGTTACACGGTATAATATATGCGGAAACACTTCGGAAACAAATTGTTTTGCTATGTCGAGCCTCGATATGACACCATATTGTCTAGTATATAAGGGAGTAAGACTAAGTAAATTGGCAGCGGAGGCACCAAAGGAAATTCTCTTTGTAAAGTATCTGAAGAAGGAATGATACGATGTACGTAACTCAACTAAGATAGATAAACAGCCCATTAATCTGAAGAGAAAATTGGGAAAAAAAAATTAGAAACGTGGTTATATAATATGCAGGCCATAAACAAAAGGTTTTGTATATAAAATGATCCATAATTTAGTAATAGCATTCTAGTGAAACCACACTTCCGTGTAGAAGGGCCGAATGTAGACAGGAGCCATTGCACTAACAACGAACTTCATTGATAAGACAAACAATAAAACATTCTGTCAATTGAAGACCCCAATTTCCTAATTTTGTCATAATAGGATATTTGCATCCTGAGAAAAAGCCTAGACTCTGAATCTTTATTGATTTTAAATAAGTTTGAAATGATCTTCAGGCTTTTTATATGTAAATATCATAATATTTAAATATATAGTAGGCGAAAAATCTAGTGTCAAGGCACTCCGTTTTCTGCTTTTCGGCCGAATTTGAAATATTGTGTGTGGGGTAGTGGAATTCAACTTCGTTTTTAACTTACTTTCCGTCGAATTCTCGAGGTATTGCGTGTTGAGTGGCGGAACTCAATACCGTTCCTTGCCCCGTTACCAAAGAGAAGAAATGAAAGTGTCATCCCTGGAGCGGAGATCGAACCCACCACGTGTATTTTAGTGTTTACAGTATGACGCTGCCATAATAAGGCATAATCTTAAATAAAACAATAGACAGACTACTGTGGTTACGGTCTGCTTACTGCAAAGCAAGCAAAATTCTGCATTAAAAATATAACTTTTTGTGTTTTTCTTTATTTTATTAAGTTATGCAAAAAAATAGGCAAATAATAAATATATCAGTTTAATGTAGTTAATATAAAGTTATATTAGTCATATTGAAGTTGTTTGTTTAATTTCGTAAAAGGGTCTTCCTTTGACTAGGTATGCCAAAATTAATATATCTTTATCCGGGGAAAATCGATCTTCTAATTAAGTCTCATCGGTTTAGTTTCAAAGCCACAAGTTGTGGGTAATGGTCGTCAGTACTTGCTCTGTTTAAGATGTTATAAATCTGTTTAATGTTCCTTAAGTCACCTAAAATGAAGCAAGTTTCAAGACGCCTGTATGTATTTTTTTTATTTTATTTATTTATTTATTTAAGTAGACTATTACAGAGTATTAATAATTACAAATTCAAGGTGCAATAAACATATAAACTCATTCCCCACTCAAGGAGATGAAGTATTTACTTAAATTTATATTTTCATTTCTTCGCTCTGGTGTCGAGGCAAAGCGCGGCGTTAAGTTCTGCCACTCTACATGCAGTGCCTCCAGAATCCGGCAGAAAGTGGGGAACGGAGTATCTTAACACTAGGTTCCCTCTGCCTACCCTGCTGTGTGCGGGATACAGCGTGAAGCTGACATGTAGAAGTACTTATAGGTTTCCAATCTGTTGAGCTTAAATTTTCAAAGACTTTTTGATTATTTAGACGCAATTTATATTTAGGAACCGCCTGTATACGTACGCCTATGCAGGCCAACATTATAGCGCGGTGATCCGCCGGTGTTGTTCCGATAGCCGCAGTGTATAAGCCTTGTGTGCTGGATCTAGAATATATATGGTCAATACAAGATTTACTAAGTTTACCATTACGCATTTCGATCCTAGTGTGTTCTGTAATCCCGCATAGAAGGCTTAAGCTGTGTAGAGTGTTACTATAGATATGTTTTATAGGATTATCTGTTTTAATGTTTATGTTTACATCCCCTAATAGGTATAACTCATTTGTTTTACAGTTATTTGTGATTGCGTCGCGAAGTTCGTGTATAAATAAGTTTTTAGTTGAGTTAGGAGGACGGTACACAGCAAGAAGTGTAGCAGAGTAGTTTGAATCGGTTGTAACATTACATATAATACTTTCAAAATGTTTTGTTTTTATGTTAATAGTTTTGCATTTATGTTTTTGATTTACATATAATATTAAACCACCTCCTTTACGTGATTTTCGTAATGCTGTGAACATTCGATAACCATTAATACTGTATAGATTACTTATTTTATCTGAGATATTAACTTCAGTTAGTATAATAACATCAACACTTTTGCTTGAAGACAATACATTGTTCAAGTAACGTAATTTTTTTTATAATAGATGTAATATTAAGGTGAATGCACAAGAGATTTATTTGCTTGTTAGGAAGAAGATTTAAGAAATCATTAATATTTATACAGTCTATAAATTCATTAATTTCATGCGAAAAATTAGCCATAATTGATTTTATAGAAATATATTACAGTACTTATACGTTTAAAAGTCGTTTAAGCCACGTTGTTCACTAGCATTTGTATGTCATTCATGGTTTTTAAAATATAAGTTTTACTTTCTTCATCTCTTCGTGCTCTTACATTGATTTCTTGAACCACACATATTTAAAATTTAGATTATTTTTTTCCTGTTCCTGCTTAGCATTCGAAAAAAGTTGTTTATTTAATTTTGTCATTGCTTCCCTTATGTAGACGGTATTTATATTACTTTTATCCGTTGGATGTATATCAGATACCGTTAACTTCAACTATTTAGCTGACGCAATCCATTTATCACGTGTTATTTCATCTTTTAACTCGACTCTTATGTTTACGTTTTGGTCTTTTCTGCCATGCATCCTGTGGGTATTTTGTATTTCTTCTATACGTAGATTCAGTTTCAATGCAACTTTTCCCAATACTTCGCTTCTTCCCAATATGTTTGCAATTTCAATAGTTTTTGAAAGTTTTTCTTGCTCAATTTCTTGCAAACGTTGGTCAAGGACACCGAGGCGAGTTTCAAGTTTCACATTTACTACACTCTATACCTGGTGAAGATTTGGTAATAGCTTTTTTGCACTCATCACATTTCGACATTGTAGGTAGTTTTTTGATTGCTTGACGTTAGGCGAGCTGTTTAATGACTGACCATATAAAACTGTTTGTTCTTTTTTACAGCTTTACGCAGTATCCCACACACATATAGGGTTTGTTTTATTACAATCGGTTCATAAATACACCAATTTAAACTAATTAGTTCGACAAATTTGCTAATTGCTATAACAGTTATTTTATACAACTGCTTTACTGAATTGGTTGAATTTTTAGCTTTCAATCTGTATGATGATAGAAAAGAATTCGAGATTTCAAGATCGGCATCGGAGTTTACAAGGGAAAAGCTGTGCTTGCCATGCGTACTTACCGTGTACCTAAATACCGTATAGCTAAAGGAGACCGTTGTGGCGCAGTGGCACAAAAGTGAAAAATTGCGCAAAGTGGGCAAAGCAATATCTTAATACTAGATTCCCTTTGTATATTAATTATGCTTTCCGCGGGATATTAGATATAGTGTAAAGCTGAAAAAAAAAAACTTAAGTTACTCTTTACCGATATCTATACATTTTTTGTAAATTATTATTTATATGTTAATAGAAAAATTAACCTCGGGATTGTATGATTAGATGACATCTTGATTATTTGAAATCTTGATCTATAAAATAGACCTAGATTTCAAGATTTTAAATTCTGCAATGAAAATTGACACCCTCTCAAGCAGCCACGTAGTGCTTGCAATTTCTCAAAGATATATGTTTTATCTATGTTCCCGTAATTTAATCTATGTTTATGTATGTGGAAAAAACTACATTTGCAGTGTGAGCACACTTACGATTTACCTAGATCGATGTGAAATAACATTTTTCTATTAAATAAGAAAATTTTTGCAAGTAAAACCAAATCAATTCCCAAAACACTTAAATTACGACAGATTTATTGCACAATTGAAGTTAAATAGATGCTGTCTGTTATATATATGTATATGCATTTGTGCGTGGCTGCGTCCAGCACTATAAAAGATTAAATTAAATTAAATTAGCTTCACGCTGTATCCCGCACACAGCAGGGTAGGCAGAGGGAACCTAGTGTTAAGACACTCCGTTCCAGACACCAGAGCGAAGAAATGGAAATATAAATTTAAGTAAATATTTCATCTCCTCGAGTGGGGATCGAACTCACAATCAGTCGGTTTTACAGTCACACTTTGTGCCACTGCGCCACGACTGGCCTCAAGATAGTAGCAAATTATAATAAAGCAGTGCGTTGTCAACCGGCTATCGTTTCACTTGTTCTCTTCTTATTGCATACGTAACAATGACGACGACGGGTTACCCACATATTATCATTTTCGAAAAGAAAAGATGTCTTCCGTACAATTTGGAATTTTAAATATCTTTGACCATAATGTACATACATGGAAAACATACAAGGGGCAAATTTCGCAATATTTTATTGCAAACGAATTGAATGAGCGGACGGATGCAACAAGAAGGAAGAGGAAAGCAAGGGTACATATAAGCTGGCAGCAGACCTAGCCTTGCCTAAAGATATTGTAAATGTACCACTGGAAGAGATTTTACGGTTACTGTATGATCACTTCACTCCCAAACGTGTCGGATTTGCAGAAAGGCACACTTTCTATGTGGCCACCCAACAACCTGGCGAATCTCATGCGCAATGGGCGGCAAGACTTCGCGGGTTAACGGCACACTGCGGGTTTCTTAATGTTGAAGAAATTCTGCGTGATAAATTTATAATGGGCATGCGTCCAGGGTTTGAGAAGAGAAGAGAAGTTGTACGCGCTAGACCTTGCCGAGCTGACACTTGCGAGAGCCATAAATTTGAAATAGATAATGTATCCGCGGTAACTGTCATATTGGAGGCCTATTATATCACAAATTTTAAAAATGTGCCATTATCAGCTACTTATAAAAACTTAATAACATATAACGGTAAAAAAATTGACTGCTTAGGGGTGATTCATTTGCCGGTGTGCTACGCGGAACAAACGCATGTCATTGCGCTATACGTGGTCGAGACGGCGGCCCCCCGCTGCTCAGTAGGAATTTTATATCGTAATTTAATTTACAATTCATTTCGGTTAATTACAATAATTTAACATTTGAACCGTGTATAGAAATGTTACAGAATAGATTTACTAAACTTTTTTCTGATAAGCTAGGAACATTTAATAAATACAAAATCAAAAAAAAGATAATGCCAAACCGGTTTTTTATAAGGCGCGTTCCGTTGCATTTGCATTACGCGACAAAGTTGTACAGGAAATCAAAAGGTTAGTCGATTTAGGTATTCTTGAACCTATTGAATTTTCAGAATATGCGTCTCCTATCGTTCCGGTGCTTAAACGAGACGGCTCTGTGAGGTTGTGTGCTGATTATTCCGTCAGTATTAATAAACAATTGCTTGTCGAACAATATCCACTTCTCACGATAAATGAATTATTTTCTAAAATACACGGCGGTCAACAATTTACTAAGCTTGATTTATCTATGGCTTATAACCAGCTAGTTTTAGATGATGAATCAAAAAATTTAACATGTATAAATACAAGTCGTTGGTTGTTTAGATTTACGCGCCTAATATTTGGACTGGCAAGCGCTTTCGCTATTTTCCAGCGAGCTATTGAGGGAGTACTATCAGGTATGGATGGCGTGCTTTGCCTTTTAGATGATATTTTGATCATGGGGTAAAGACAAAACTGAACATCTCGAGAGATTACACGCGGTGCTGACTAGGTTACAGGACGCCGGTTTAACATTGCAAAAAGATAAGTGTAGTTTTTTTAAAAATGAGGTAAGTTATTTGGGGTTCATAATAACAAAAGACGGTCTAAAAAAAGCACCCGAAATAATTAAGGCTATGGCGGAAGTACCGGTTCTCACTAATGTTAGTCAGTTGCAGTCATTTTTAGGCCTAATTAACTATTATAGGAATTTTGTACCAAATGCATCATCTATCTTAAATCCATTATACGCGTTATTAAAAAAAGATTCTAAGTGGAACTGGAACAATAGTCACGATAAGGCGTTTAAAACTATAAAAAAAATAATGACGTCAGAGCAAGTTTTAGCCCATTATGACTCTAATGCGTCACTTGTTTTGACAGTAGACGCTTCTCCTAGTGGCTTGGGGGTCATACTATCACAAATAAGTACAGATAAAGTAGAAAGACCGATTTCGTTTGCGTCTCGTACTTTAAATTCCACGGAAAAGCGATATGCTCAAATACAGAATGAGGCTACCGCCATAATATACGGAGTGCCAGAGATGTCGGCTAATCGCTTACAACGGTACGCATTATTTCTTAGTAATTATAATTATACAATTGAATACGTTCGTAGCACTGATAACTGCGCCGACTATCTATCGCGAGCGAGCCTTCCTATAGCACCTACGAGTGAGGAGTGTGGCGAATATGAGTCGGGCGACCGAGCTACGTACGTCTGTTTCGTAGCGGATGGCAGTATGCCTGTGAGCTTAGATACGCTACGTGAGGAAACAAAACGTGATAAGGTCCTCACAAAAGTTATACATTAAATTTTAAACGGTTGGCCACCAAAATTAAGTGATGTAGAACTAAAAACGTATAATTTATGTAAATCACAGTTGTCATATGAAAATGGATGTGTCATGAGGGGTCACAAAGTAGTTTTACCTAAATGTTTGCATGATATTATTTTAAAAGAATTGCATTATTCGCATTTAGGGATAGTTAAGACGAAAGCCGAAGCTCGGTCAAGATTCTGGTTCCCAGGAATAGATCAGGCTATAGAAAGGATGATAGGGTCTTGTGAAATTTGTATGCAGCTGCGTCCCTCCACTCCGCAGAATGCGCCCGTACGTTAGGAATTTCCACCCTTCCCTTTTTATAGGTTACACATAGACTTTCTGGGTCCAACTAACGGTTATGTTTACTTAATTATCGTAGATGCGCACACTAAGTGGCGTATTATATGTCAAGTACTACTTCATCGGCGGTGATAATTAAATTTTGTGATTTTATATCAAGATTTGGGGTTCCTCATACAATAGTAAAGTGATAATGGTACAGCTTTTTGTTCACAAGTTTTTAATATTTTTTGTATTTCTAATGGTATATCTCATCTAACATCACCAGTATACCACGCGCCCAGCAACGGTCAAGCAGAGAGTTTCGTAAAGGTAGTGAAAAAGGGAATTAAGTCATGTCTTTTGTCCACTCGTACATCAAAAGATGTCACGATAAAATTATATAAATATCTGATGGACTACCGAAATTCAATTCACACTGCCACGGGCGTTTCTCCTGCTACAATGGTTTACGGTCACAAAAAGAGATCGCGTTTAGATTTCTTGAATCCAAAATCATCTACGCCTTCGTCACCGCACATTTCTAATCGTGTAAAAATCAACAGTGTTTACAATCTGACAGCTCAGTAAAGTGAGAAAAATTAAATATAATATTCAAATTCAAATTCAAATTCAAATTCAAATTCAAATTCAAATTCAAATTCAAATTCAAATTCAAATTCAAATTCAAATTCAAATTCAAATTCAAATTCAAATTCAAATTCAAATTCAAATTCAAA
>DWLH01001278.1:0-13548 GCA_018249795.1 Heliconius telesiphe telesiphe
ATATTTTTAATAATTTTAAAGTTACAACAACAATCCTTTTAGGTGTGTTTTACAGGCTCCTATCCTTTATTCGAGTGAAGCTCAGTCGTCCAGATATTAACTTTTATAAGTTATGAACTTCCACTACTGATGTCCGCTAAATACTGTAATAATAATTTAATACCAAAAATCAAATACATTAGTCGACTCGAATGCAAGTACTCTTAATATAATAAGTACTAAAACATATGTTTGAATTATAAAATAATGAAGGATGTTAATCCATTAATTATATTTTTACGTGAAGCCCTTGAAATCCACATGATGACAGGCTTTCTCAGGACATAAATTACAGTCATTTTCTGCTACAATTGGAGAAATATTTCTTATACAGACAGTTAGTCTACAAAACAAATAAAATATTTACTAACGCCTGACATTTACATAAAGCAATATATAAATAATGCATTGTTCTTATTTAAATGTCAGGCGTTAAACCTAAAAACCAATTGTCATCAACTTTGATTGCTATTCTTACATTACAGGCGCTATAAGTAATTGTTCCTAGTAGAATTTATATTTATTGAAAAATTATAAGAAAATGATAAAAAAATACAAGTTTCGGAGTTTTTCCTTTACCTACACCCAATTACTTAACTGGATGCCAAATTTCACCGTTCTAGGTCATCTAGAACTGGGTTAGAATTAAGGTCTATAGGTCAGTCAACTCCCTGTTAAAATTAGCGATTTTCGGACGTCATTATCTAAATAATCGTTTGAGCTGTGTTTATGAAATTTGATGCACGTCTACAAGTAGCGGGTCTAAATTTTTAAGCCAAATTTGACAGACTTATGTGTAATAGTTTCTGAGTTATGAAGGGGTAAAAAATGGCTTCAAATGGTTCGTGTGAAATTACCCTTGGTGCTGCTCGCCAGTTCTGTTTTACTGAACTTGGCCACGCGCGACCGCGCGTAATGATACAAATGAAAATATTAACGTATACAGCCATTACTTTTTAAGTAAGGCATGTTTATGCACAAACAATGGTAAATCCCTGTTAATCGGATGATCCGGATAACGTTACCATGGTTACCATGAAGCACGAGCTTTGTGCAATTTTCATATACTCGTATAAAATCTCTTACTACTTTTGTATTTGCTGCTTAGTGTTTATTTTTTTTAAAAGCCAGGGCGTTGAGTTCCGCCACTAAACACAATATGCCCCGTTAAATTCAACGGAAAGTGGGGAACGGTGTGTCATAATACTAGATTCCCTCTGCCTACCCTGCTATGTGCGGGATACATCGTGAAGCTGATAATTTTTTCATAATTTAGTCGGTATTGAACAAAATCAAAAATATGTATTTAAATTTAACTTAATATAAAAGTAAATACTGTTTGTTTGAATTTAAATATATAAAATTTTACGATTTTCATTAACTTATGTTTGCTCATATTATATCTATATTCGTCATACAAGGTGACACCAATTTGGCTGAATTTAGAAAGGAGATGGAATGTCTTGACACTAGGTTCACTCTGTCTGTACTGCAACGTGATAAAAAACGTGAAGCTGAAATAACATCTGTCAAGCCCTGCACAGATCATTTGATCCCCAATGATTCGGACGGCTCTACGTCGTATGCGATCAAATGGGTCAAGCTAATACTGAGGTGCACCAGCCCAGAGATGAGAACAGTACTCCATATGAGACCGAACCTGGGCCCTATATAGGGCCAATCCTTTACTTACTTAGTTCAGATTGACGAACAGAACTTTTACTAGGTTTCTTATGTCTATCCTGATATATGAAAGATAAGAGTTAAGGCAAAAGTAATGAGATACTTACCGCATACATTTAATAACATACAAGCAAAAAAATGTACAGAAATATGTGTATAAAATTAAGCGAGATATTTTAAACTTTAACATTAAAACATGTTTTCTAAAACTAAGTAACGAACAAACTTTTAGAAATACCGGCAACACACACAACACACTGGAATTTCCAAAATAAAAAAATATTTTTACGATGCTATCAATGTAAATACTTAGTTGATTTTGTTTACGCACATGAAAATGCGCAAAAACTATTTAAGTTATATAATTCTATGGTTAAATAACTCGATGAGCAATGAATAATCTTAGAAAAATCTTTAGTACATTAAAATATTTTTTATACCTTTACAATGTTGTTAGTTATGTGATATTTGATAATATCATCTCTATATATAATAAGACAGTAAAAATATTTTGTCTGTACATTTAATAATTTTGACTGAAATGGATAGAGGGACACTTAAAAAAAAATAGAAAGCAAAAATATATTTTTTTAATTTCTTGTCTGTCTCTGTCTGTCTGTCGATATGTATGGTCACATTTTTCTCTGAAAGTACTGAACCGATTTACTTAAAAGTTTCACCAATTGATTTGTTTTAACTCAACTTAACAATTAAAATTTGTTTCATCAAAATCGGTTCATTAAAAAAAAGTTATCGACATTTGAATGAACTCAAGGCATTAGTTTGCCTGCGAATGTTATATAGCAATCGCGCTGGTAAGATTCTTGGCCAAAGAATGACATTCGAAACGTCTTGGTTACTGTTGATAAAAATATATATTTTTGAAGCACTATTATATAATATGTTTATATTATACAATATGTTATATGTAACTAATTTAAAAACTGTATAGGAATTAATAAGCAATCATTACAGTTATTTTACAAAGAATATTATGAATCCTTCAAATCAATAATTTAACATTTAAGGCTGTTTCTGAAAGAGTAAATTAAATTATTCACTGACATCAGCACATTTAACAGAGTTTTTGAATTATAATGAGACATACATAGGTAAAAAGAACATTATGTTACAAAAATATATACGTGTAATAAATAATTAAATGGTCGTATTTTTTAATTCAAAACAATCAAAAATTCTTATAGAAATTACAATAATGTAGTAAAAAAATCATATTAGAATATTACAGATTAAAGTAATAAAAAATCATATTAGAAGTCATTATAATTGTCAATCAATTCTGTTTATTAAATCAATAATCATGTAGTTAAAGCGGGCGAAGCCGCAGGCCGGCCGCTAGTCTTGAAATATATTACTATACTCGTTATAGCGATTCCTTATTTCTAATTACATATTTCATATTCCATAGGATAAAGCTGTCGCAAATCTAACAACAACAATACATTCTACTTGACTCTAGAGTCACTGCAATAAGTTAATCTTAAACCTTTAGTGACACATGCATATAGTAGAATATCAGTGTTTCAGTAAATGATATGTATATATGCAACAAGTATTGGTAGTAAATTAATTATTTATTTAAGATAAATTACATATTTTAGAGGCCAGTCGGGACGCAGGGGCACAGAGTGTGACTTTAAAAACGATTGGTTGTGGGTTCGATCCCCACTTGATGAGATGAAATATTTACTTAAATTTATATTTCTATTTCTTCGCTCTTGTGTCGAGGTAAAAGCGCGGCGTTGAGTTCTGCCTCTCGACACGCAATGCCTGAAGAATTCGGCAGAAAGTGGGAAACGGAGCCTACCCGGCTCTAAGCGGGATACAGCGTGAAGCTTAAAAAAAAAATAATAAAATAAGATAAATTATTTATTTCTATATTTCTAATGAATTCGGCGGAAAGTGAGAAACGGAGTGTCTTAACACTAGGTTCCCTGTGCCTTCTATAAACGGGATACAGCATGAAGCTGAATAATATAATAATAATATTTTCTATAGAGACTTAACAAAGATAAATTATTAATCATAAACAAATATCAGTACGAGTATGTAAGTTTGCAATGTACCAGTGAAATTAATTGTGTAAATTTATTTTTAAACATTTTTAAAGTGTTATTCCACACTTAGGAAAGAGAAATACTTATTTAGAAACCTATAAAAATTTGAACGTATACGTACGTATTTATTTGGGGACTCGAACCCGCGCCTCCTGGACCGACCAGGCGCTCTGACCACTAAACCATCCGTTCTACCTGGTCGGTACCTGGTCGATCCAGGAGGCGCGGGTTCGAGTCCCGCTACGTTCAAATTTTTATACGTTTTCTAAATAAGTATTTGTGTAAAATTTTCTAAAACGAATTCATATTTTATGTATGATATAAAAAAAAAAAAAAATCTTCTAAGTCCTTGCAAAACAATAATAGCGACTCTACACGAAGTCTACAAACACTATTTCTGTATAGAAGATACTTTCCTTATATTTAAAAATATACATATAATATATTATAAATACAAATATTATCTCTGTAAAATTTAAGTTCACAATTTTACATACACTGGACACCTTAATATTTCTTACAATTCTTGTAAGAGAAAAGAAAATAAAGTATGTAATACTTAGCTGGATATCTATACTAAATGACTCTAATTCAATACCTATACTAAATGACTCTAATTCATTCAATACTACAATAACTCTAACTTCTTCGAACACAGGATCTATGCTTAAACTAAACTAACTGTCACAAAATGCAAAAAGCCGTATAAAACACTATATACGACTAGTGGGCGTGCGCGGCTTCTCCCGCTTATTTGCACTCTTAGGGGTGAATTCAAAAAAAAACAAGAAACACGTGTTCAATAAAATATTTTTAAGAGTCTGAATTTCAAATTTTATAAAAATCGGTGCTGATGTAAAAAAAAATCCATACAAACTTTCAACCCCTATTTCATCCCTTTAGGGTTAAAATTTTTCAAAATCCCTTCTTAGTGGATGTCCAGACTATGAAAATAAACATCTGTCCAAATTTCACGTTTCTACGCACAGTGGTTACGGCTGTGCGTGCGTCTTACCTCAGTCAGCCAGGTACATGTCCTTTTATATATATAGATTATATACATGGAATATATACATACATATGGAAGCGTCTGCGCTTCTTTTACGGGAACAGCATATAGGGTAAAATATTTTAAACCCATACCTAAAGAAATTAATGAAGATCCCTCAACAGATTAGACGTACTTAGGTTTTTTTTTTTCATTTCTCGATATTTATCCATACCTGTATTTCGTGTGACGCAGTTACGCATAGATACCAATAATGTAAACACATACTACTACAAAAATACTACTAAAGGTTAAACAACTTTAACCTTTGCCGCCAATACCTACGACTCGATTTCGGAATGAAGCGTATGCGGCGGTTTCCCTTTGATAGGTTTGTCTGCGCGCATCGTTCTTCACATAATTTTATTCTTTATTTTGTTTACAAAAAACACTTTTTTAATTGTATTAGGCTTTCATAGAATAGTTAAAACTGAGGTTTCATTTAAAGTGGTGCTGACAACAACACTCTGTATACATGAGAATTAATGATACTTTTAGTTAGCTACATCCGAATAGGTACCTGGCGCGCCGCCAAACTACACTTTGATACGATAGGATAAATACAGGTACTGTGCAATATTTACTGCGTACGCATATGTGACTATTGACAAAAGATTAATTAATTAATTAAATTATATATATATATTTTAATTAAGACTTGGTCCACTTGTTGTCTACATTCAATAATATTTATTTCTTTATTACGCTATGCTGTTCAACAAGAAGTGCTTCAAAAATTCGAAGTGTTTTAACAATATATTTCCTCTGCCTATAATCCCTGGTATATACGGTGAAGCGTGAAGCTGGACTGAATTATATGAGCCAACTGGCTAAGTAGAGAAACAGATATCCCACCTAGGTTTTCATGATCTATAGAAATATTGATCTACAACTAGGCCAGTCGTGGCGCAGAGGCACAAAGTGATGAAAATAATATAATAGTAAACGTGGCTGGTTGTAATTTCGATCCCCGCTCGAGTAAATTAAATATTTACTTAAATTTATATTTTCATTTCTTCGCTCTGTTATGAGACAAAGCACGGCGTTGAGTTTCGCCAACGTTTTGTTCAAAACACAATGCCTCCGGAATTCGGCGGAAAGTGGGGACCAGAGTTTTTTAACACTAGGTTCCCTACCCTGCTGTGTGCGGGATATAGCGTGAAAGGGATGATTATTTTTGTACTAAATTAACAAAACAATACAAAATCTAGTTAGTAAATGATAACGATGAAAGCCTATAAAACAATTTCACTTATCTTAATAGTCCCAAAGTACAATAAATATTAAAGATACTCAAATATTTCAGCACAATATAGTCCCCTCGAGCAGGTAAAAAACCCACACTCAATATCTTATATTTCATACACTCAATATCTATTATTTCTATAATTCAGATCACGTATGGTCCCAAATCGTGAGTATTGTTATGCTCTAAGATATTTACGTTACGAACAGTTAATATTAGAAAGTTTTATTTTTTATGAAACTGCGGTGGAGCAGTGAGCAGGCGTATAACTGAGGTGACCGTCGGTTCGTTCCGGCCTCAGGCGACTATTATATTATTTTCATCTCCCCACTCTGGTAGACAAGGCGCGGTATGAGTTAGCGGGCTAATACAATATTATATTTAAAAAAATGATTAATCAATTATTATAATTTTTACCCGACTTTTATAAGAAGAGAAGGTTCTCAAATTAAGCAATTAAAACTCCAGAGAGCCACTCAACCTAATTACTTTTACATCCACGTACACATTTTTTTATACACTTTGTGATTTTGTGTATATATTTCGACAGGAGTAAACTTAATCTTTTATTTCCTCGAATTGGAATCAAACCCACAACCGTCGCGTCACATTCACACCCTTGTGCCCCTGCATCTTCAACCTTCTCAACGGTTTCTTTTATATAGATATTATATCCGATATTTCAAATAATACCCAAAATATAACAGGACTGAATTAATTTTCAAGTTAGAATAATATGACTAAGTCAGGAGATTCCGAAAAAAGCATGTTCTATAAAGCGGCAGGTCAGAGGTCACCTATAAATTAGTCTATAAAAGTTCATCCGATCGCTGGATATTGTGAACTCGAGAGATGCATTTTTAATTGTGCAGTCCAATCATTGGACTGTACAATTAAAAATGCATCTCACTTATTGGATAATATATAACCTATAAAATGAAATTGAAAATCAAATTTTCTTATCAAATTTCAGTCGTGGCACAGGGACACATAGTGTTACTGTAAACACGACAGGTTGTGGGTTCGATATCCAGCTTCGATAAGCTTGAAGTATGCGCTCCGTTCTACTACCCCGCTCCCTCGCGGGGTAGTCAGAGAGAACGGAGCGCCGGTCTCTACATACCTCTTTTGCCTCGGCCACTGTCATCAATCTCTTCTTACATACATGCCCTCCGGGTTGTCTCATGCTTTTTACGTGACCTTCCTCCAGTATCGTTGATACTATGTTTTCGAAAGTCAACCGAGGTCTACCTCCTACCTCTCTTACCAGTCACTTTTCCATCATAAATCTTTTTTGCCATTCTTCCATCTGAGCACGTTCTTCTCCGTTCTCACCGTGACATCCTCGCTAGTACCTTACAATTCATATTGAATGTAAACATTTCACCACATTATAAAACATAGTTATGTGCTAATGAGCGCTACTCGTTAATCATGACAAAATAATTGGTGGTTAAATTTCATACGGAGATAATATTCGTTTTTCAGCTGTGGTTACATTTGCATAAATCTTTTAAATTAAGCACTATTAAATAATATTGCAATTTGTTTTAAAAAATTATCATATAATATCTTATTTATCTTAATGAAAATGTTTAATAGTATATATATTTAGTTTGTTTTTGCTTCGAGCTGTATTCTTGAAAGAACAGGGAATCTCAAGGCACCTCCGTTCCCCACTTTTCGTAACAGAACTTAAAGCCACGCTTTACCTCGATACCAGAGCGAGGAAATGAAAATAACCAGCTCCTTTATGTAAGGATCACCTGTAGATCAATGGCTGTCAATATGGCTTTCGCCATGGTGGTTCAACCGGTGATCTTCTGGTTTACGTAACCTACAGCTAGGCTGCGGCTATTGAAAGCAAGGGAAATGGCCTGGCAGTTAATTTGGATGTGTAAAAGGCTTTAAATCGATTGTGATACTGGCCGCTTCTTGCAAAAGTATACGGGCTTCCCGAGAATTTATGCAAGTCAATGCCTGCATTTTAACTGAACGCAGCATCAAGGTTAATTTTGACGATTTCCGCTTCTGTTGAACTATCCCTCGGAAATGTTATATATATATATATATATAACATTTTCACTATTAAACATTTTTACTAAGATAAATAAGATATTATATGATAATTACAGTTATTTTAAAACAGATTGCAAATTATGATAACGACTGAAGGACGTATCTTATTAGAACCGTAACTAGCGTCCGACCCCTGTAAGTACCTACTAAGAAAAAAGGTGAGCCTATCGCCACCTCGAACACGTAAAAACATTTTTGGAATACTTTGCTGCCTTTATGGAAATATTACAGTGGAAGATAATTCTGGTCACGAATACACTAGAAAAAGAAGGAGGGTCAAATTGACAATTGCTAAAATTACCTCTTATTGTTAGATACCGTGCAGCGTGCTTTCTTGTTATTATTAAATAATTTTATATTATTTTTGATTGAGAACGGTGCACAGGCGTGGGATTCGATTCCCACTCGAGGAAAATAATTATTATTTATTAAGATTTTCATTTCTGCACTCTAGTAACAAAGCAAAGGAGGTCCCTCTGTGAGGAACGGAATATCTTAACCCTAGGTTCCCTCTGCCTGAAAAAAAATATATTATACTACATAAATATTTTTCTAATCTTCTGTATTTATTATTATAAGCTGTAAGTTGTGTGCTTTTATTTCGTTTAATTGAACTATTGATTCGAATGGAAGACCATAGACTTAAGTATATATTTCCATTCGACTACACGGACAAAGACACAGGTAAAAAGTAGTGTTTTATATAAACTTACTTAATATAACTTAGCTTCACGCTGTATCCCTAGCGATTAAATGAAGGGTAATCAGAGAGAACGTAGGGCCAACCGTTACGGTATATACAATATATCAAAGTCAATTATTTTATTAAAAATAAGAAGAAACATGCTTTATTTTTTGAATGTCAAACAATTTGCCACCAGTTCACGTAAGTTAATGCCTCACACCTGAGAAGAACCGGCACAACAAACTCTTTTTTTTAAACTTTTTTTTTCAAATCAATTACAAAAACACATTTAAACATTTGTGACAATGATACTTTGAAACAGACTGGAGCGAGCGTTTCATTCCCAAGGTGTGTTATCATTTATATAATCATCAATTTGGTAATAACCTTTAACGAAACGTCTTTTCACAATTACAGGATCTACCATTCAAGAGTACATCAGCTTTCATAATTTTTGTGTTTGGTGTTCTGAAAATGATACATTTAGTTTTCTTACTATTCAATAATAAGTTAATAACACTAAACCAATGTACTACTTTCGATAGAGTATTATTTACATTGCCATATATGTTTTATCGTCGATCCCTTTTAAAAATTAATGAAGTATCATCAGCAAACAATGATATCTCATCTTTCCAACTGAAAAAAAATGGTAAATCATTTATATATATTAAGAACAAAATAGACACTTGTGGGAACTCCATACTGACTAATGACCCCAGGATAATTCTTGCCATTCACATCAAAAATCCGAACTCTGTTAGCTAAATAAAAGGTCGGAAGATTGAGCCCACGTCCTCTTATGCCGTAATGGTGTAGTTTCACGACCAATGTTGAGTGCTAAACGCAATCAAATGCCTTAGACAGGTCACAAAACATGCCAAGTGCATCCTGCGATCTCTCCCAACCCTCACATATTTTTTTTATAAGTCCTATACCAGCATCAGTGGTCGAGCGACCTTTAGTAAAACCATACTGCTTATTATGCATAAGATTATGTGACACAAAGTGCGTCAGCATTTGATTCAAAATAATTTTCTTTATATAATTTACTAGATGACAGTTGTATGGATACAGGTTTAAAATTGTTGGGATCACATGTACTACCCGATTTAAATATAGGTATGACTTTACTAAATTTCATTAAGTTAGGAAACACACCATACCCTATACAAGTATTAACAATACTAGCAACCCACTCGCGGCTTCGCCCGCATACCGTCTATAATACTTTTATTATGGTTATTGTTACTTGCCAACAGATTGATACATTCAATCGTGAACTATTTGTTTTTAAAATTCTGAGAAGTGCACAAGCACTGCGTGGCTGTATGAGAGGACGTCATAGCGGACGCCTCCCGCGCGAGTCGAACTTAGAATTGCGCTCGTGAACAGAGCGTTGTATTATTTTAATTTTACGTTTTCTCGAAAATTATACGTCCAAATTACATGCTAAAACACGCACAACATGCCTTATTGTGAGTTATTTATAAAAGATAGATGTACGATGTCGCGGACTTTGAATATTTTTGTCCTACAATATACTGACATATTTTTGCAGTGCACGCGCTTAAAGCAATTCGATGGCGTTCCTTATTGATATTTCGTTATTTAAAGCTCACTAAGACTTACACCGTAATGTTATAGCCTAGCCTAACAAACTCTTCCGCTTTATTATATTGCTATAGATAGTCGCAGATGAGGAGCACTAGCCTCTAATATAAGACTACTCAACTTGACAAAAATTCCCCAAAGATCTGAAGTTTTCTTAATGTCTAGGTACAGGATACGGCTACCGTGCTATTTGCAGAATAAAGTATAAATATTATATAAGATAAGAGAGCTAGGAAGACCTCGGTTTACCCTCGAAAACAATTTATCAAAGATACTAGAGGAAGGTCAAATATAAAGTATGAGAACCAGCTAGTGAATGAAGAGGCTTATGACAGTAGACGACGCAAAAGGGACCATAGCGTTTAGCGCATTCTGCATTCCTCGAAATTTACAAGGAATTTGAATAATGCTTGGTGATTCAAGCAAACTTAACGCACTTTCTTCACTTTTCACTTAAATCATTGTGCTAGAGATAGCTAAAAAACTAAATTTGAGTTACGGATTAGAACTATAAAAATATTTTTTATATTTGAATGCGACGAATTCCACTATTTACTATATATTACATACAAAATGTACTTAAGATAAGGCTAATTTTACTTAAAATGTACTTATAGTAATCTGTTTTTTTATTAAGCTTCATGTTGTATTCCATACGTAGCATGCTAGGCAGAGCAAAACATGGAAAACTAGTGTTATAACAGTCCGTTCCCATTAAGACATATCGGTTTCCCATTTTACGAAGAATTATCGAGGGTGTGCGTGTTGAGTGTCAAAACTTTACCAGAGTGAGGAAGTGAAAATATTAATAAATAAAATATTTCATTCATCGGATTAGAAGTCGAGCCCACAACCGTGTACAGTCGCACATATGTGCCATTGCGTGTTGAGTGGCAGAATTCAACGCCGCGCTTAACCTCGACACCAGAGCGAAGAAATGGAAATATAAATTTAAGTAAATATTTCATCTCCTCGAGTGGGGATCGAACCCACAACCAGTCGGTTTTACAGTCACACCTCGTGCCACTGCGCCACAACTGGCCTATAGCACTTAACATTTGTTAATCCAAACCACTAACTTAATGTTAGATACAGCACAAAAAATAAAATGTGTTTAAATTGAAATGTTTTAAAAAAGTACTAAAATAAGTTCGACTACTTTTTAACGAACAACTTAAACAAACATGTAAATAACATTTCGTATAGAGACATTTCACATTTGCTTATCCTCAGAGGGCACTAAAGAGAAAAGATTATAATCTAACTTTTTTGTTAAAATCCAAGCGAGCGACAGTTATAAATAAAATAAAAAATATTTTATAGCGTACGGGTTACAGCTGTGTTTGCATTATTTTGTTCGTTTTAGCTATCTACCTTTTACTACTATCCAAATTTACTTTTCTACGAATATTATATGAGATTTTAAATGTAGCATTTATATAAACTTGCTTACTTATGAAACAGGGATTATTTCTATATTTATTTACTTTATTCAAGTTTTTATGAATTATTCTTTTGATTATTTGCTTATTGGCTCTTACTATTTAAAATGAAACGGGGTAATGGTATGAAATTGATGTATTTCTTCTTACTTTAGGCAAAGTAAGAAGAAATACATCAATTTCATTCCATTACCCCGTTTCATTTTAAATAGTAAGATTTCATACCAAGTAAAACAAACAGACTAAGTAATTCTATATTATAGTAAGGTTCTTCTAGCATTAGTTTGACACCGACTTCAAAATTATCAAATCTTTTTTAAATTATTTTTGTTTAGCAAAATCAAATGACGATGAGGAATTTCACTTCTGAAACCCATTCTAACTATATTTTTTCCTTGTAATTATTACAGTATAATTATATATTGTTTACCAAAAGAAAAAACAACTTGTTTAATTTCAACCGGATCCCATAACCAGAACCTAACCAAACTTTTACGAAACTAACCTTGAAGTGTATCCTTTAAATAAAAAAAAACATCGGAATCGGTTGGCGTGATATTGAGTTATTCGTCCATCTGTCGCGCACATACCTAATGCAAATTTAACACTTATGTGATTTTCTCACAGATACCATTTTCAGAAATGGACTAAATTAAAATGGGACCACACAGGAAGCACTAGCTTTATTTCAAATTTATAAGTTTGCCGTAACGAACACACAAACAAGAAGTTCTGTCACTCTGTTCTCCACTTTCCGCTACTAATAACTTATTGATTTATGTCTGAATCTACTAAAAATATTTTCTGCCTGGTTATCACTTTGCCTGGTCACACTCTTGTGTCCCTGTGTCACAAACGGCTTAATAAAGTTATTTCAAAGCTTTTTGGATCGTCCGCCGCCACACTTCCTTATTATCTGAGTAATAATTTTCATTTGTCACTTTGAAATGTAAGAAGAAACTAATCTCTATCTCTATCTCTATATATAATAAAAGGATAGAAAAGTCAATTCTGTACATGAAAGATATAAAAAAAATAAAAATCAGGTCGTTTTATATGTCGATTATAGAACCTAAAAACCACTCAGCAAAATTCTTGTCTGTCTGTCTGTCTGTCGGATTGTTTGTTCGTCAATCATGCAAAAACTACCAGACAGAAATTGATGATTTTTTGCATGGTATTAGCCTAGGGTCCCAAGGTACTTTTTTTTTGGGTTTCATTCCGAATTTCATTATGGTTTTCTTTAAAAAAAATAAAAACTGAAAAATGTAAATTACTTAAAATACCGATAGCTACTGTATGAAATTCAATTATTTTTAGCATGGTAATAGTTCAAAGCCTAATGCAATTTATACAATAGTTTTTATCATGGAGTATAAAGAAATTTTACCAGAAAAAAATAACATAATTATATTTTTTAATAAAAAAATCGACTTCTTCAATTTCAACCGGATTTCATACTCTGAACTTAACCAAACTTTCACCAAACTATCCTTTATGTGTACCCTTTCTAATAAAAAAAGAATCATTAAAATCGGCTGAGTTGATATTGAGATATTCGTCCCTTTGTCGCGCACATACATAATGTAAATTTGAGATTTATATGATTTTTCTCATAGATACCATTGTCGGAA